>JAIUSX010000741.1:0-11538 GCA_026573805.1 Hesperophylax magnus | reverse complement strand
AACATCAAGGCATTATCTACCGTTCTATTGTGATAACTCCAATACAGAATCTCAATTCTATACCCCCGTTCGCCGTATACAAAATTTGGATAAGGACTATAAAGATGTTGTTGATATATTCAACACATCATTCCCATAATATAAACAAGTCATTACCCAATTTATTTCAGAAAGAAGAATATCAAATATAATATAATTTAACTATAAATAGAAACTAAGTAGCTTTGTTTATCTTACCAAAGTTTTGTAATTTTCACATTATATTTTTCCATCTTGCATGGTGGAGTGTCTTGTTTCCACTTTTTTTGTTTAAGAGGTTATGTTTTATTATGTATTCTATTTTTTGATTTTACTTTGATTTTGATTTTGTTGTGTCTTTGTAAAAAAATAAGAAAATAACACGTAAAAGCACAGCCGGGCGTGAATTTATAAATAAATAATTAAATATACAGGGTTTTCCAATAAGAGGTGTTATTTTGATATTCAATCGTAAAAGATCAATGATTTCGTTGCTTATGTGGCACGTAGCGCCGTTTTGTAGAAATAAAACGTTGTCCAGATCAAAACCATCTAATTCCGGCCATAAAAATCATTCATCATCTCTCGGTAGCGCAATCGCAATCGCTCCAGCCTCATTTTCGAAAAAGTAAAGTCCAATGACTCCACCGGACCATAAACCGCACAAAACAATCACACGTTGAGGATAAAGAGGCTTTTCAATAATAACTCTTGGGTTTTCCGAGCCCCAGATGGGACAATTTTGCTTGTTGACGAAGCCACCGAGTTGGAAATGGGCCTCGTCACTCAATATGATTTGCATTTGATTCACTCAAGTGAATTTTAATAATTTCAATGCGTTGTTGAAGCGTGTATCGTTCTATTTTTATTGATGACGTAGTTTCTACTTGTAAAATGTCAAAAAATGACAGCTTCAAAAGTAACATCTACCGAAATAGCGGGCTATTCAAAATACCACCTCTTATTGGAAAAGCCTGTACTTGGGCGAAATAGATTTTCAAAAGTAACTAAAATGTTAAAAGAACTAAATTAGCTAACAATGAAATAGATTGAACGCGATGGTATTTATATATAAAATATAAATAACATATTACTAAAATACGTTTCAAACAGATTTTTACACAACAAGGACATTTTAAGGCATAACACAAGAACGTGCAATGAAATTAGGCTATCAAAAAGGACAAAGCCAATACGCAAAATAGTTTACCACAAAAATGAATACAATATTATAATGCGCTACCGAAAACCATAAGGTCTGCACAAATTGATAGACTCAAGCGGGATTGTAGGAGCCAAATTAATTAAAAGAATAATTAATAATAAATTAGACATTTTTAAACTTGGATATACAAATGGCTAAATTAAAATTAATGAATAATATAACGGCATGTCTCCTGGGTCATGCCCGACTTCTTCTTTCATCAACTTTAATGGTAACATATAATCCTTTCTTCGCATTCTGAGAACTTCAGAGACAGATAAAGTCCATTCTGTGTCGAGTAACAGCAATTTGCTGCAGTTCGTTTCCGACAAATAATAAAAACAATAATTCCACAAAGAGAAAATACAAAATGCACAAACTTGGCAACCACAGACGTAATATTTCAGTTTATAATATTATGTCGATGTTGGCAACATTTGGAATGGTTGAAAAAAATATTCAAAAAGTTCATTTTTAAAATGCTTTACCCTTAGAAAAGTTGTATTTTATGCCGTACTAGCTGTTGTTACTCCTAAAAAAATATGGGGTGTAATTTGCCCTGCTAAGAGAAAAATTGAGAAATTTTATTTCTAAACAATCAAAAAATATTAAAAATTATTCATTAACGATATAATTGAGTTTCTTCTTCAAACTGAAGTTATACTTGTCAGGAATAATTAACTAAATGATTGCATGTTTTTCCCTTTCTTTATATTTATTATCAGTCTATATTCATCTCTACTTTATTTAGATGTTTTTAATTACTCTCTTAATTGCTAAATATTAAGAATGTAACAGAATCCTATATATGTAAACCCACACATATAGATGATCCTGATGTTTCAATCGTTCCTATTATATATATATATATATATATATATATATATATATATATATATAAATGTAATTTATAATAGTTGCAAAATTATGCTAAATTGTAGCGTCACTTAAATTATTTTAAAATGAAATACTTTGTTTACACCACTTTTAATAACAAAAATCTAGACGTTTCAAAGCCAATAGCTTCTTCGTTAGAATATTTTTTTACTATCCTGATGAAAAAGCCATTGGCTTTGAAATATGTAGATTATTATTGATTAAAAGTGGTATACAAAGTGTTTCATTTTAATACAACTGATGAAAAAGCAATTGACTTTGAAATAAAATAAAGTAAACATAGTTCATACTAGTAAACCACTGCCGATTACATATGGAGTTCCACAAGGAAGCATACTAGGGCCCGTTCTTTTTACTATTTACATAAATGAACTTTGCAGCATGAAAATAGATGGTGAAATAGTTAGCTATGCTGATGACACAGTTTTACTTTTCAAATCTAAGGATTGGAATAATGTATATAACATAGCGAATTTGGGAATCTCGCAAGTCAAAACATGGCTAGACTCAAACATACTTACACTTAACATATCAAAGACAAAATTCACAACATACAGTATAAATAGCACAGGACAGCCAAAAAACAATACAAACACCATAAAAATACACGAATGTTTAAACACCAACATCTGCGATTGCCCTCCTCTAGAAAAAACAGATCAAATAAAGTATCTAGGAATCGTAATTGACCATAACCTTAGATGGATACCTCACATCAAACAAATCACAAATAAACTTCTCAAAACAATACACATTTTCCTTAACATAAGAAACATATATAAAATAAAACAATTGAAAACAATATATTTTGCACTCTGCCAATCAATAATAGAATATGGAATTATTGCTTGGGGAGGAGCAACAAACTCGGCTATCAATTACATAGAAACCGCACAGAAAACGATCTTAAAGGTAATACTAAAAAAACATAGACTGACCGATACAGACCAAATATTCAACAGCTGTGACGTACTAGATATACGCCAATTATACATTAAAACACTACTAAACTACATTTTTAACAAAAAAAATAAATTTCAACACACACAAAATAACACTAACAGACCAGTTAGACAAGCGTACAAAGAAAACATTAAAACTCCAACAGTAAATTCAACCTTTGGACAAAGACACTACCAATACCATGCAATAAAAGCTTTCAACAGTCTAAAAATTGAAATTAAAATTGAGGAAAATAAAAATAAATTCACATACAAAATTACAAAATGGATTAAACAACAAAAAAGACAATATTACCAAAATGTCATAGCATAAAATAAAAATAAAACCTACACGTAACACACAAAACCAACATAAACACACATCACTCACAAACACACAAGATTATTTTCATTGTATTATTTTTTAATTTAAATGTATTATTATGTATTTTTATTTTTAATTTTAAATTTATTATTTTCTTTTCAAATTTATTATCTTAGATTTTCATATTATAAAATGAAGGCCTCAGCACGGGCAAGCCACCCAGTGAGGCCTACATTACTGGAAAACATAAATTGTAACAAAATAATGTACCAAATAAAAAAAAAAAAATATATATATATTTTATTTATTTTATTTCTTTTTATTTAGGAAGCAAACAGTCGTACAGTAAAAAATTATAACAATAAATATTCATATGTTCTAGACCAATTAAGTTCCATTGAGTTAAATGTTGATTTAGTATTTTTTACCTACACAACATATTAAATGGCAAAAAATAAACATAATATAGAAATACAGAAATATGTAGATTATTATTGATTAAAGATGGTATACAAAGTGTTTCATTTTAATATAATTTTAATTTAGGATGTGTGATTTTAAAATTTGTAAGTAATATGGAACGTCCCTTTTTATTTTTTTATTAATGATGACCTAACTTAAATACCAGTATTTTTTGTTGTTATACATAATTTTTCGAGTTTCCCAAAATCGTACCAAATCTATGTGTGTGACCTGTGACGTCATCAGTCACCAGTCTCAAAAGCCCACTTTTTTTTTCAACCGGCGCTGTATTTTTTGTGGGAGTCGAGACGCGTTTTGAATTTTATCATTGAAGAACACAAGGACGGGTTGTTTCGGAGAATTTGAACAATTCATCAAATCAACGTTCATTTTCGGGTTCTGTGTAAGACTTAATCAAGTTCTGTTTTTATATCATTGTAGGCTAGTTGCTTGAGAAAACTGAAATAAAAAGAGAACTTGAAAAAATCATTCACAGAACTTGAAAATGAACGTTGAAATTTTGAACAATTCATCAAATTTCAACGTTCATTTACGGGTTCTGTGAAAGTCCTATTCAAATTCTGTTATTATATCATTATAGGCTAGTTGCTTGACAGAACTGAAATAAAAACAGAACTTAAAAATATCTTTCACAGAACTTGAAAATTAACTTTGAAATTTGAAGAATTGTTCAAGTTCTCCGAAACAACCCGTCCTAAGTAAAATGTTAGTATATCGTCGCTAATTTTATTGTATTGAACCAAAGCGCAAAAATACATCCATGATCGCACCTGATAAACAATTTACCTGTCTTTAAAAACGTGCATTACTACGAAAAAAGAAATTATAAACCATACATGTATTTCTCACGTAGACTGGTTGTGATGTCATAATCAGCAGATTCAGTCGTACAAAGGAAACGGTGTGATTTAATGTGATGGTGTTTTATACGTATTTGGAATCAGAGTTTATTGATCTGTGTGTATATATATTTTTAATCATTGATACTTTTCAATGGAGTTTTTTTCACTAACATTAAAAAAACATACCTAATTTCATTACATAAATATATTAAAATGGTCAGCGTGGTTGATCGGGGTTCAATTATCAACCGTTGCAACTTTTTTTGAATTATGATTATTTTTTTTAGTATTATTATAACTTTTATAAAAAAATATAATATTTTGATATCCCGTGATTTTTCACCGGTCTGCGCTAGTATAATATAAGAAAATTATCGTCTAGCAGTCCAGTAAAATATATTATCTCCTTTATCATTTCACTTGTCTAGATTTGGACAGATAATTTTCTAAATTTTCTACCATGCAGCAAAATAGTACTCTAATGCGACAAAGCAAACCTAAAGTAATCAAAAATGTATATTTACAAAGTCTTGGTAACACTAGAAGAAGTTCATATCTGAAAAATGTATCTTGCACGAAGCCACAGCTCTCTGTGTATTCGGATGAAATAAATTGAAAGTTGAACCCTCAGGGAAATAATTGTGAGTACCAGGAAACCTTCGAAGAAACCAAGCCTTTGAATTCGTTCCGGCTCTCCGTAGAGTATTCCATAGCAAAGCTCAATGCATAATCAAATGGAAAAAAATGCAACAAAAACTGCGTTGGTTGTTTTAGTCAAGATAAAATATCTTTAAACATTCAAAGAAAACGTTGAAAAATGAAGCCGGACTTTAAAAATCACTTCTTAGCAAATTCTGACCAGAAAACATTTTTGACTTTGTACCCGTATTTCACAAACTAAAAAAATGCTTTGGTGACATTTTGTGCACAATTCCAAATATTTCGACGAAGCGACAAGGAATTTTCGTCTTTATCACAACCAGCGTTAGGAATGTGTAGGTTAATCTAGAAAATCAAGGCATTTTTCGAAAATATGCATCGTCACAACTACGTTAAAACATACAAAATGTTTAATACCCCATCGAGAGTATATGGTGATAATTACAATTATACGAAGCTAAAAAAATATGTTACCGTCGAATTTCTTAAGGACAAAACTAAATACAAATACGTTGCAAATATTAAAAGAATACTGTGTTGTTATTTTGTATTGTTACGGAATACAAAAAGAAAATTCAACCAATTCCTTTGCTGTAGTTATTTCAACATTCTATTTGTCAATATGAATTTTTAAAATTCTATCCATAAGACATATAATATTGCAATGTATCATATTATCTCATAACGATATTGCGTCGGGTGCCTCTAAGCCCAATAAGCAACATAGTTTTACGAGTTCAAAACATGTTCATAAAATTCTTATAAATATTTTTCATAGATTAAAAGATATCATCTTGTAAAAACTGTGGCAGGACATGAGAAAATGTATCATATTACTCTAGATTGGACAAATTTACAATATGTGCATTCTAGTTGCTTGCTCAAGGCGCCTTTCTTCTATTTTTGTTCATCAAAAGCAAGCTTCATAACACAGTATAATGGCCACCGGCCACATTTTTGGTTACTCCTTGTCTCTTTTTTAAGTTAAATAAGTTTCCTTGGATTCTAGCAACTACAACCACAAAGGTGCAATAGTAGCATGCAGTGTAATTCTGAAGCACCGTATTCATCAAGCCTACAAAAACTACAGTCCTGTCTTATCATCCGATCTCTTCAACACTAATAAAATCATCTGAGGCATTGATTAAGGCAACGTTATAAGCGTTCGAATAGAAAAAGATGGTTTCAAAGGGGGATATGTAAATACGAATAAAAGAGGGAGCGCGCAAATAAAACTTATTTACGTAAAATAAAGCAAAATCTCTCGACAACTGAGTTAAGTAGCATTAGACGTAATGGATGAACGAAGAAAGTAAAGAAACACTAAGACATTTTTTCATATCTGCAGCATTTTAAACAGAACCAACTGTCTTTTTTTGTAGTTATTTTAGAATATTTTGGATTTTTTTTTCTACCGCGGGAATTTTATATAATTACTTTTTCAACTTGGCATCTGAATGGAGACAGATTTAAAAAAACATAATAATTATTTTTAAGAGTAAACTTCAAGCCAAAAATGTGTTTATTCTTGGTATACCTTATATTGTAGGTAATAGGCATTAAAATCGCTTGACAAACGGAGTCTAGAAATGTTCGATTTGAAACAAAAAAGTGTTTTTTATTTATTTTGTAAATAATTTTACAAGAAAACAAAAAAGTTAATCACAGATAATCTTAGGTATAATACTGATTTTTTAAAATTGTTTCCTTTACGCGTTCCATTTCTGTTGAAAAAATGTTTTTTTTTTTGTAGTTTATATTTATATTGTTTATTGAGTAATTTATTTTTTTATTTGTATTCTACTCAAGCGAAGCGATAGTATAACCTTCAATTTATCTAAAGCATATTTTTTGGTATTCATAACGTACACCAATTCGTTATGAAGATTAATCAAAATAGTGATTTAGCATTAAGCTTCGCCTTAAGAACTTAAAAAGTCTTTCATAATCGAGGTATAAATATTATACGGGCGTATAAGGTCGGGATTCTGGAAAACGTTACTCATACCCGCTGCGGTTGCGTATACCGGCCATATAGCTGTCAGACTTATATCGGTTGGCCCCTCGATATAGAGTCGGGATAGCTGGGATAGCGCCGGCAATATGAAGAAGGTCTGAATGAGTTTATGTCGACGTTTTTTCGCGAAATTGAACAAATATTGATCTCTCGCGTAATGAAAATGTAAAATTTACTAAAATGTAAAATATTTGCAGCACTATTGGAGGGATATTTTTTTTATCGAAATATCGATTTACCAAGGCAAATGCGATAGCATAATCGAATTAGCAGGATTTAAATTCAAATAAAAACAGATAGGATCAATGACATCTGTAGAAACGTTAAGTTAGCAACGTTATGAGTAGCGATTTAACCCGAGCAATATACGACCCTCTTCCCAGTTTAGCTATATCAACGCTGAAAGACTAAAAGTGTTCAAGGGAAGTAAGTATGTTAAATGTCGGTAGAAATTTGGAATACGTGGTCTTAAAGAAACGTAAGTGCTCTCACGACCTTGTTCCTCACAATTTTGCTATTTATACAGTCGCGAATAGCAGCCGTATTACATCTTGCATAAGGAGTGTATTACTATTTCGTTACCTGTTCCACGATGGAAGCCAGTCGGCCCAGGGCTATGCCGTTATAGTCCTCCCTGGTGATTACTGCGCTGCCCAACTTGATGACCAGCCTCTTGGCGTACTTGAGCTGGGACCTTTCTCCGAAGGAGGACTGTCTTCGGGCGATGCGGTCATCCAGACTGTCGAGCTGAAAAATTTAGACACTAAATATTATTGGTGTATCGTACATACAAAAAAAGAATTGCAATAATGCTTGTGATCAAATTAATATACGGATAATTTAGCGTCTTTTGTTTACTCCATGGTTTTACATATACTCAAAATATTATAAAGGAAATTTTTATCACTAATACTAGTCGAAAAGATAGTCTCTCTAAGTTATGAGAATTGATTTTAGACATGAATGCTTTTCAAGGTGATTTTAACACCGCAATACCTACTTCATTTAAATGTAATGTCGTAAAAGATCGCTTATACCTGTCGCGCGTTGAAGGTGTTGTACCAACTACACTAAATATCTTATGACGGTGTTAAGATCGGTTTAATTGTTCACCAGAGTGAGCCAAGCAGTACAAACTCATATACACAATAGATATATCTGATTGTAAGGCATCGATAAATAACAAACTAGATGCGACTTGTGTAAATAAAAATCTATATATAGAGGGAAGAGGAACAAAATTACCACTGTAGGAAATTGTTCAGGGCCTGAGTATGGACAACGATTGATCAAAATACTTGTAAAAAAAATATTTGGCAGTTCTCAAAGCATCGACGACAGCTTTGTGATTTTGAAATAGCCACGGAAAATTTGACTGTGAATATTATATGACTAGCGCAGTGAAAAATCACGAAACATTCTGAATTATTACTGAATAAAATTATTTTTTGGTACTTTAACGCTTGTCTGAATTTTTCGCACATTTCGTTTGTTTGAATAATTCATGGATCTGTTCCAATTTTTAAAATGTCACATAGCTTCAAAGCAAATCCGAGTTCCAGAGATCATTGCACCAGAATTACACAGGACGGATACAGCAGAAATTAGTATTTTTGATGGTCATGTTACGAATTTTCAAAATTTATTACTTCTAATTATAAGTTTGCAAGCATTCTTTTGTAATGAATTTAAATGGTTTTTCTTATATCTAGTTCCAGAGATCATTGAACCAGAGTTACACAGGAGAGACACACCACCGAAATAAATATATTTTATTATGACGCTTCGAAATTATTTCCCATAAAAATTTGAAAGAATTTTGGTTTTCAAGTTTACAAGCATTCTTTCGTAGTGATTTTAAATGGTTTTTTGGGTCTAATTTTGAACCTTTACGACGTGTTGGGTATTTCAATTCAGATATCCGTTTTCTTCGAGAGTATGTTGTATTGCTCAGGAAATTGCTTTTCTAGAACAATAATCGGTTAACTAGCAGCACCTTGCCACCGAGTTCACCATCCGAAGTTTGAATGGAGTTACAGCTATTGTACCCAGCGAGAGGACTCGCGTAACTACCGACTACCTGCGACACCTGCTGCTAGTTACGGCAATTAACTCCGCCAGTTTTCAGTAGGTACTCCATAGTTACCCGGGATATGGACTAGACTGCGGTAATCACGGAGCGCTGTACAAACAATCCCTAGAAAGGTAATCAGAACCGATTTGAAAGAAAATTGACGCCCTCTGGCATATTTAAGGTTATATTTCATAAAAACGCTGTCAATTCGTGTGCTTTTCTGCTTTGCGATAAAATCCAAATAAATGGAATATTTCTGAACGTAGCCGATAGTCAAATACTGTTTTCGAAAGGTGGATAAAATCTCCTTTCAAATTTTATTATTATAAATAAACATATCGGTTTTTAAATAAAAAAAAATTGATTGCAATAAAAAATGGCATACTTTATATACTTAAATTTTTTTCATGTAAAAATTGAACTAAAATTATTGATAACGAAAAAAGAAATATATATTTTACTAGACAAATGTAAAAAATCACAAAGCTTAATAAAATTTTGTCGAATTGCGGTCGGAACCTTTGCTTTCATGGAGGCGTGTTTTTAAATCTTCTGTGTTTAATTTCTTGCTTTGAACATAAAGCGCGGTGTTTTTTTATTTCTAACACCGTTTAGATCATATTTATCATCATGAACAAATTGACTCCACCGACAATAGCTGTTTGTTCCCATAACCGAACAAATTAGCCGGAGGGGTTAAGACCTTTCAACTCTTAAGCCGGTGAAATTATTACATTTATTTGAAAAGGTAAACAAACAAGGATTTCTGTATTCGAAAACGTTTGATCAATTTCACTGGAAGTAAGGTGAAACTGAGCTTAACTTCGGCATAGACACCCCCACAGCACACATCTATCGATTTAACATATCTTCAGTGTCATGGAGCTACGAATCACAAATAACTTCACTGTGGCAATTGGAAATTTTGAGAGATTGAAGACTCAAACAGTAATTATCAATCCCATTAAACTCTTGGTACCGAAGTTAAAATTAGTCATGGTATAAAGAGATAACTTTCTTATATATCTTGAGATAAAATCTCTCACTTTATGTATCTTTTATATATATAAAGTCAGAGAACTTTGATTATGTATAAGAGAACACAAAGATTTCTATTTGCATTTAAAAGTTTACCATAAACACCCAGTATAATTTAACTTATAAAAAAAACCCACCAGTCATCCGTACAAGGTTTGACAAATAAACAAAAGGGTTTTATAAAACATGAAATGAAAGAAAAGCGATGAAAAAAACCTTTATAGGCGATTTACAAAAAAAAACTGCATTTGTTTTCATATTGTGCTTAAATATAGGGTGTCCGGGGGTAAAGTGCGCTAACTTCGGGGATGATTCTACGTGATTTTAGAAGTAAAAAAGATGACCCTTTAAGAAATTCCACTGTTTTAAGGTAGTTTAAGGTTAAAAGTTGAATTGCTTGAATGGGAAAACAAAAAGATTCTTCTTTGAAAAATAATTTTTTGCATGGGAAAATAAACATTGGAATTTCTAAAAAAATATTTACCTATTTTACTTCACCTCCCGAAGTTAGCGCACTTTACCCCCGGACATCCTGCATGCTTGTAAAATCAAAATATGGAACAGTTCATCGGCTTTAAAAAGCTGTGTTTTATTTTGACAAATGTTCGAATACGGCTAATATCCGAAATTGAAACTTAATGTCAAGCTGGAATATTTGATGACATGATATTATTATTTTGTCTAGGCCTGAGAATGAATAAGAAAAAAATATCATTTTCATATGGCAATGTACATTTGTTTAAAATTTTTAAATTTCCATCGTATTTATGCACTACCATGGCTTATACAGATTGCTTCATTTGGAAAAGAAATCATAACGTCGGGTTAGTCACTGATTACTTTAAAATATGGAATTAATTCGATTAACGTTATCAAATTTAAACAATAATATGATGTGTATGATTTAAAGGGTAACATTGGAAATCGGACCTCCAACAATAACACTCCTCATACAAATGGCGATAAGGTTTAAATTCCCGCTTAACACCAGCCGCCTGCTCTTATTTTTTTAACATATTTTTCTGGCTTTCCCCCTTCA
>JAIUSX010000740.1:10000-21698 GCA_026573805.1 Hesperophylax magnus | reverse complement strand
AAATGTATGAAAACCGAAATTATGTATTTAATCGTCGTTTTACTTGAAAAATTTTTCAAAAAACCTTATTTTTGTGTTTAAATACCCTAAAACATGAGAAATTGTCAAAAACATCGTAAAACGTCGTAAAACACAGAAATTCATTAAAAAACCATTCTTAATGTGTAAAAACGTCATAAAACCTCAAAAATATTAGAAAAACCTTATTTTTGTGTTTAAATACCGCAAAACATGAGAAATTGTCAAAAACATCGCAAAACGTCGTAAAACACAGAAATTCATTAAAAAACCATTTTAAATGTGTAAAAAGGTCATAAAACCTCAAAAATTGTAGAAAAACCGAAATTATTTTTCGATATTTAGTTTAAACTGAAAAATTGTCGACAAAATAATTTTTGTGTTTAATTGCCGCAAAACATGAGAAATTGTCTAAAACATCGTAAAACGTCGTAAAACCTTGAAATTCATTGAAAAACCATGGTGTGTAAAAACGTCATAAAACTTAAAAAATTGTAGAAAAACCGAAACTATGTGTTTAATCGTCGTTTAAACTGAAAAATTGCCGAAAAACTTTATTTTTGTGTTCAAATACCGCAAAACATGAGAAATTGTCTAAAATATCTTAAACGTCGTAAAACACTAAAATTTATTGAAAAACCATGCAAAATTTGTGAAAACAACATAAAACCTCAAAAAATGTATGAAAACCGAAATTATGTGTTTAATCGTAGTTTTACCTGAAAAATTGTCGAAAAACTTTATTTTTGTGTTTAAATACCGCAAAACATGAGAAATTGTCAAAAACATCTCAAAACGTCGTTAAACACAGAAATTCATTAAAAAACCATGTTAAATGTGTAAAAAGGTCATAAAACATCAAAAATTGTAGAAAAACCGTAATTATTTTTCGATATTTTGTTAAACCTGAAAAATTGTCGAAAAAACTAATTTTTGTGTTTAATTGCCGCAAAACATGAAAAATTGTGTAAAACATCGTAAAACGTCGCAAAACCCAGAAATTCATTGAAAAACCATGAAAAATGTGTGGAAACGTCATAAAACCTCAAAAGTTGTATGAAAACCGAAATTATGTGTTTAATCGTAGTTTTACCTGAAAAATTGTCGAAAAAACGTATTTTTGTGTTAAAATACCGCAAACCATGAGAAATTGTCTAAAGCATCGTAAGTCGTCGTAGAACACAGAAATTTATTGAAAAACCATGCAAAATGTGTAAAAAACGTCATAAAACCTCAAAAAATGTAGGAAAACCGAAATTATGTGTTTAATCGTCGTTTTACCTGAAAAATTGTCGAAAAACCTTATTTTTGTGTTTAAATACCGCAAAACATGAAAAGTTGTCTAAAACATCGTAAAACGTCTTAAAACACAAAAATTCATTGAAAAACCATTCTTAATGTGTAAAAAACGTCATTTAACCTCAAAAATTGTAGAAAAACCGAAATAATGTGTATAGTCGTCGTTCGGACAGTTCCTCACATACATAACATAACATTACATAACAAAACATAACATAACATAACAAAACATAACATCACATAACATAACATAACATAACATAACATAACATAACATAACATAACATAACATAACATAACATAACATAACATAACATAACATAACATAACATAAACATAACATAACATAACATAACATAACATAACATAACATAACATAACATAACATAACATAACATAACATAACATAAAATAACAAAACATAACATTACGGAACTGTCCAAAGGGACAGGGGTACTGTCCGAACGGACAGAGGAACTGTCCGAACGGACAGAGGAACTGTCCCGAACGGACAGAGGAACTGTCCGAACGGACAGAGGAACTGTCCGAACGGACAGAGGAAATGTCCGAACAGACAGAGGAACTGTCCGAACGGACAGAGGAACTGTCCGAACGGACAGAGGAACTGTCCGAACGGACAGAGGAACTGTCCGAACGGACAGAAGAAATGTCCGTTCGGACATTTCCTCTGTCCCTTTGGACAATACCCCTGTCCCTTTGGACAAATTCCCTGTCCCATCGGACAGTTCCTCTGTCCCTTCGGACATTTCCTCAGTCATTTCGGACATTTCTTCAGTCCGTTCGGACAGTTCCTCTGTCCGTCCGGACAGTGCCTCTGTCCGTTCGGACAGTTCCTCTGTCCGTTCGGACAGTTCCTCACATAACATAACATAACATTACATAACATAACATTACATAACATAACAAAACATAACATCACATAACATAACATAACATAACATAACATAACATAACATAACATAACATAACATAACATAACATAACATAACATAACATAACATAACATAACATAACATAACATAACATAACATAACATAACATAACATAACATAACATAACATAACATAACATAACATAACATAACATAACATAACATAACATAACATAACATAACATAACATAACATAACATAACATAACATAACATAACATAACTGTTAAAACATACAATGTAATACATTATTTTCTATAATAATAATGTTAGTTTAAAAGTTGGCAACATCTTGTGTATGGCAACCCTTTTGGATTTCGTTTCTTTTATCTATGATCTGTACACTGCTGTCATCCTTCTTGTAATACGTACATCGTCAATAAAACCAGTTATTAAAAAGTGTTATATGTTTTAATTTAATAAACACAAAAGATTACAACAGGTTATGGGCCCAGATCACCACAGGCCACATACCTATCAAAAATAAAAGTACAGTGAAGTGACTAGTTGAAAACAATTACCGGAGAAACGCAAATAAACCTCACACCGTGTTGGCGTTGGAGGTTAAGTTGCCGGGAAGGAGAAAAATACTTGCTACATTCGGCTGCAAGGAAGGAAATACTAGTAAGAAAGGAATCGAAAGACACGATGGACGGAAATAATACAGTTATCAAACTGGAAGGAATAAAAAACTGGAATGTTTGGAAGTTTCAAACAATGGTGTTGTTACGGGGTCAAAATTTAATTAATGTCGTTGAAGGCGTAAAAGGGCAAGGCTCCGAGGAACAGAAAGCATGGGAGACACAAGATGCTAAGGCTCAAACAATGTTAGTGACCAGGATGACCGAGGAAGTGATGTTACATATATTATCTTGCACTACTGCTGCAGAGATGTGGCGAAAGTTAACGAGCATTTTTGAACAAAAAAGTGAAACAAGTATTCACATAATCCAGCAAAGATTCTTCCAATATAAATATGAAGAAGGAATGGAGATGTCAGTCTTCCTGTCAAAAATACAGGAGTTACAAAATCAACTCAAACAAATGGGTGAAGAAATTTCGGAAAAATTCATAATTACGAAGGTATTGATGTCATTGCCAGATATTTACAAACACTTCATATCAGCATGGGAGTCTGCGCCAGATAACAAACAAACCTATGATAACCTTGTCGCTCGTTTGTTAGTGGAAGAGGAGAGAGTAAGGGAAAAGGCTGAACTCGCATCGCCGTCATCTGCGTTTATGGTAAAGAAAACTGCTCCAATTAAAAGAAATATAAAGTGTTTCAAATGTAATAAGATGGGACATTATCAATCTGAGTGTATGAGTCATGTGAATAATAACCATCGTAACTTTCCAAACAAAAGTGAAAAAAAGTGTTTTTATTGCAACAAAATTGGGCACATCAAGAGTGAGTGCTGGCATAAGAAAGGAAAGGAGAAAAATGCGTTTGTAGTACAACAAATACCTAAAGAACTGTATCAACAGTCTAAGTGGTTGGTGGACACAGGAGCCAGCGAACATATGTGTCAAGACAAAAATCTATTTTCGACATTTTCACCAGAAGTGTCACAAAAGTCTGTGATAATAGGTGATGGTACTCAAATAAGTGTTATTGGTTGCGGACAAGTGGAACTAGAAGTATTCAATGGACACCGGTGGGTCGAGACAACCATATATAATGTACTGTGTGTGCCAGACTTAAAAATAAACTTGTTCTCTGTAAATTGTGCGGCTGACAAAGGTTATGTCATGTTGACAGATCAAAACATTTGCAAATTTTCCAAGAATAATAAAGTATGTGCGGTAGCAAATCGTGTTGGAAATATGTATATTATGGATGTTCGTTATAAATATAAAAACTGCTTTGCAAATGTAACTACAGTTAAATCAAGTTTGAGTGAGTGGCATGAGAAACTTGTACACCAGAATATACAGCAGGTGAAAGACGTGTTAGAGAACAATAATATTAAAGTCTCAAGTAATTCTCTTCAGAAGTGTCAAGGCTGCTTACAGGGTAAATCACACCGGCTGCCCTTTATGAACTCTGAGACAAAAGCTGTCAAAACATGTGAACTGATACATGCCGATGTTTGCGGGCCGATGGAGGCAGTATCTGTCGGCGGGGCGAGGTACTTCTTGATTTTAAAAGATGATTACTCTTGCTATAGAACTGTATATTTTATTAAAAAGAAGGACGAAGTGATTAATTATATTAAAGATTTTGTAAACAAAGCTGAAAATGTTACGGGTAACAAAATAATCACTTTTAGAAGTGACAACGGCTTAGAATTCATTAATAAGGCTGTGTCAACTTTGTTCTCAAACCGGGGTATAGTACACCAAACTTCTGTACCATACACGCCACAACAGAATGGCAAGGCGGAACGGGAGATAAGAACCTTAACAGAAGCAGCAAGGTCAATGCTGTGTGCCAAGAACCTTCAAAAAAAATTATGGGCAGAAGCAGTCAACACTGCAGCCTATGTTCTCAACAGAACCAGTAGAAGTAATGAACCAGGAAAAACACCCTATGAATTATGGACAGACAAACATTTTGATCTCAGTAACCTACATATCTTTGGTACGCCCGTAGCTGTTCATATTCCAAAAGAAAAACGAAGAAAATGGGATTCTAAAGGAGAAAATGGAATCTTGGTAGGGTACGGAGAAAATGTGAAAGGGTATAGAATTTTTTATCCTGATAAAAATGATGTTCTAATAAAGAGGGATGTCATTTTTCTGGAACCTGTTATTGGGAAATGTAATAGCTTAAACCTAGAGTCTGTAACAGAAGAATACAACGATGAAACTGACAATAACCAGCAAGAGTTAGTAGAAGATGTTGTGAGTGATCCAAACATTACAAATCAGATGTCAGATGATGAGCAGCACAGCTTATATGAACCTGAAGAAACAAGTGATGAAGATAGTGAACGCGATAGTGATAGTAAATTACAGCCAGCTTCTCTTCGTCAAACCAAACGTGTCAGAAAGGCGCCACAATTCTATACTTGCCAAAATGTGTACACTGCAGAGACAGAACCAGGCACCTATAAGGAAGCTATGCAGAGGAGTGATGCCTGTCAGTGGGAAGAAGCTGTAAAACAAGAACTGGATACTCTCAAAGAAAATAATACTTGGACAGTTTGCGCTGTACCTGAAAAACAAAACATTATTAGTAGTAAGTGGGTATTCAAAATAAAGAAAGTTGATAATATTATTCAATATAAAGCAAGATTGGTTGCCAGAGGTTTTGAACAGAATGATACAAAAGATTTATATGAAATTTACTCACCTGTTGCCAAATTGTCAACATTTAGATTATTTGTTTCAGTTGCTACAAAATTAAAACTATCAATACATCAGATGGATGTCACTGGGGCTTTTTTATATGGGGATATAAAGGAAACTGTGTTTATTAAATTACCGGAAGGGGCATATAATGGTTGTGATAATATTGTAAAACTAAATAAATCATTGTATGGGCTAAAAAAATCCCCTAAATATTGGAATGAAAAATTTAACCATGTAATAAGTAAAGCAGGCTATGTAAAGTCAAAGAATGATCCTTGTTTGTTTACTAAATGTAATGGAGAAAACCAAACTTATGTCTTACTTTACGTCGATGACCTCTTGATGTTTAGTAATAATGAACAGGAATTAAGTGATCTTAAATTAAAATTACACAATGCGTTTAAGATGAAAGATTTGGGACTAATTTCAAATTTTCTTGGTATCAGTGTTAAACAGAATTTGAAAGATGGTGTAACTGAATTATGTCAAAGATCTTATTTAGAAAATGTATTAAAAAGATTTAACATGGATAATTGCAAACCCATGTATACCCCTATTGATCAAAATTTTAATGTAAAAATCTTAGAATCCAAAGAATGTAAGTCTGACAAGGATATTGAAAATACTTGTAGGAAAATTATTGGAAGTTTAATGTATGCAGTCTCAGGCACTAGGCCAGACCTCTGTGTAGCTGTATCTATATTAAGTAGGTACCAAAATAATGCAAGTGATGTTTTGTTGACTCATTTAAAAAGAATTTTAAGATATATAAAATATACTCTAGATTATAAGCTGATTTTCAAATGTAATGATGATGGACTTGTTGGGCATTGTGATGCAGATTGGGGTGGTGACACACGAGATAGAAAGTCTACCACTGGCTACTGTTTCAAGTTCTCCAATTGTATTATATCGTGGTGTTCTAAGAAACAGTGTTCCGTAAGCTTATCATCAACCGAGGCAGAATATGTTGCAGTCAGTATGGCGGCTAGTGAATCTTGTTGGCTGTCAAGTTTATTGAAAGACTTTAATAACATAAATGTTTGTCCTGTACCTATATACTGTGATAACCAGTCTGCCATAATGGTTGCAAATACTGATAATATTAAAAGACTAAAACATATTGATATACGTTATCATTTTGTCAAAGATTTAATTAAGGAATGTAAGATATGTTTAGTGTATGTTAAGACTGAGGATCAAATAGCTGATATGTTTACTAAGTCATTAAACAAAAACCTATTGTTTAAATTTATTACTCAATGTGGCCTAATGTAAAATCTCTCAGTTATAACATAGGTGGTTAAAAGTTATAGATATAGATAATGTAAGAATGTGTTACATTGAGTGGGGGTGTTAAAACATACAATGTAATACATTATTTTCTATAATAATAATGTTAGTTTAAAAGTTGGCAACATCTTGTGTATGGCAACCCTTTTGGATTTCGTTTCTTTTATCTATGCTCTGTACACTGCTGTCATCCTTCTTGTAATACGTACATCGTCAATAAAACCAGTTATTAAAAAGTGTTATATGTTTTAATTTAATAAACACAAAAGATTACAACAATAACATAACATAACATAACATAACAAAGCATAGCATAGCATAGCATACCATACCATAACATAACATAACATAACATAACATAACATAACATAACATAACATAACATAACATAACATAACATAACATAACATAACATAACATAACATAACATAACATAACATAACATAACATAACATAACATAACATAACATAACATAACATAACATAACATAACATAACATAACATAACATAACATAACATAACATAACATAACATAACATAACATAACATAACATAACATAACATAACATAACATAACATAACATAACATAACATAACATAACATAACATAACATAACATAACATAACATAACATAACATAACATAACATAACATAACATAACATAACATAACATAACATAACATAACATAACATAACATAACATAACATAACATAACATAACATAACATAACATAACATAACATAACATAACATAACATAACATAACATTACATAAAATAACATAAGATAACATAACAAAACAAAACATAACATAACATAACATAAAATAACAAAACATAACATTACGGAACTGTCCAAAGGGACAGGGGTACTGTCCGAACGGACAGAGGAACTGTCCGAACGGACAGAGGAACTGTCCGAACGGACAGAGGAACTGTCCGAACGGACAGATGAACTGTCCGAACGGACAGAGGAACTGTCCGAACGGACAGAGGAAATGTCCGAACGGACAGAGGAACTGTCCGAACGGACAGAGGAACTGTCCGAATGGACAGAGGAACTGTCCGAACGGACAGAAGAAATGTCCGTTCGGACATTTCCTCTGTCCCTTTGGACAATACCCCTGTCCCTTTGGACAAATTCCCTGTCCCATCGGACAGTTCCTCTGTCCCTTCGGACATTTCCTCAGTCATTTCGGACATTTCTTCTGTCCGTTCGGACAGTTCCTCTGTCCGTCCGGACAGTGCCTCTGTCCGTTCGGACAGTTCCTCTGTCCGTTCGGACAATTCCTCTGTCCCTTTGGACAGAACCCCTGTCCCTTTGGAAAGTTCCGTAATGTTATGTTTTGTTATGTTATGTTATGTTTTGTTATGTTGTGTTTTATTATGTTGTATTGTATAATGTTTTGTTATGTTATGTTATGTTGTGTTATGTAATTTAATGTACCGTTATGTTATGTTATGTAATGTAATACCATAACAAAACATGACATAACATAACATAACATAACATAACATAACATAACATAAAAAAATAACATTCATTCATAACGTTCGTCACATAACATTATGTAATGTTACATAACATTCCATCACATTACATAACAAAACATAACATAACATATCAAATCGAAACATAACAAAACAAAACATATCATCACACAACCAACACAACATAACAAAACAAAACATAACATAACATAACATAACATAACATAACATAACATAACATAACATAACATAACATAACATAACATAACATAACATTACGGAACTTTCCAAAGGAAATGTCCGAACGGACAGAGGAACTGTCCGAACGGACAGAGGAACTGTCCGAACGGACAGAGGAACTGTCCGAACGGACAGAAGAAATGTCCGTTCGGACATTTCCTCTGTCCCTTTGGACAATACCCCTGTCCCTTTGGACAAATTCCCTGTCCCATCGGACAGTTCCTCTGTCCCTTCGGACATTTCCTCAGTCATTTCGGACATTTCTTCAGTCAGTACAGTTCCTCTGTCCGTTCGGACAGTTCCTCACATAACATAACATAACATTACATAACATAACATTACATAACATAACAAAACATAACATCACATAACATAACATAACATAACATAACATAACATAACATAACATAACATAACATAACATAACATAACATAACATAACATAACATAACATAACATAACATAACATAACATAACATAACATAACATAACATAACATAACATAACATAACATAACATAACATAACATAACATAACATAACATAACATAACATAACATAACATAACATAACATAACATAACATAACATAACATAACATAACATAACATAACATAACATAACATAACATAACATAACATAACATAACATAACATAACATAACATAACATAACATAACATTACATAAAATAACATAAGTTAACATAACAAAACAAAACATAACATAACATAACATAAAATAACAAAACATAACATTACGGAACTGTCCAAAGGGACAGGGGTACTGTCCGAACGGACAGAGGAACTGTCCGAACGGACAGAGGAACTGTCCGAACGGACAGAGGAACTGTCCGAACGGACAGATGAACTGTCCGAACGGACAGAGGAACTGTCCGAACGGACAGAGGAACTGTCCGAACGGACAGAGGAACTGTCCGAACGGACAGAAGAAATGTCCGTTCGGACATTTCCTCTGTCCCTTTGGACAATACCCCTGTCCCTTTGGACAAATTCCCTGTCCCATCGGACAGTTCCTCTGTCCCTTCGGACATTTCCTCAGTCATTTCGGACATTTCTTCAGTCCGTTCGGACAGTTCCTCTGTCCGTCCGGACAGTGCCTCTGTCCGTTCGGACAGTTCCTCTGTCCGTTCGGACAGTTCCTCACATAACATAACATAACATTACATAACATAACATAACATAACATAACATAACAAAACATAACATAACATCACATAACATAACATAACATAACATTACATAACATAACATAACATAACATAACATAACATAACATAACATAACATAACATAAAATAACATAACATAACATAAAATTACATAAAAAAACATAACATAACATAACAAAACATAACATAACATAACATAACATAACATAACATAACATAACATAACATAACATAACATAACATAACATAACATAACATAACATAACATAACATAACATAACATAACATAACATAACATAACATAACATAACATAACATAACATAACATAACATAACATAACATAACATAACATAACATAACATAACATAACATAACATAACATAAAATAACATAAAATAACATAACATAACATAACATAAAATAACAAAACATAACATTACGGAACTGTCCAAAGGGACAGGGGTACTGTCCGAACGGACAGAGGAACTGTCCGAACGGACAGAGGAACTGTCCGAACGGACAGAGGAACTGTCCGAACGGACAGAGGAACTGTCCGAACGGACAGATGAACTGTCCGAACGGACAGAGGAACTGTCCGAACGGACAGAGGAACTGTCCGAACGGACAGAGGAACTGTCCGAACGGACAGAAGAAATGTCCGTTCGGACATTTCCTCTGTCCCTTTGGACAATACCCCTGTCCCTTTGGACAAATTCCCTGTCCCATCGGACAGTTCCTCTGTCCCTTCGGACATTTCCTCAGTCATTTCGGACATTTCTTCAGTCCGTTCGGACAGTTCCTCTGTCCGTCCGGACAGTGCCTCTGTCCGTTCGGACAGTTCCTCTGTCCGTTCGGACAGTTCCTCACATAACATAACATAACATTACATAACATAACATAACATAACATAACATAACAAAACATAACATCACATAACATAACATAACATTACATAACATAACATAACATAACATAACATAACATAACATAACATAAAATAACATAACATAACATAAAATTACATAAAAAAACATAACATAACATAACAAAACATAACATAACATAACATAACATAACATAACATAACATAACATAACATAACATTACGGAACTTTCCAAAGGAAATGTCCGAACGGACAGAGGAACTGTCCGAACGGACAGAGGAACTGTCCGAACGGACAGAGGAACTGTCCGAACGGACAGAAGAAATGTCCGTTCGGACATTTCCTCTGTCCCTTTGGACAATACCCCTGTCCCTTTGGACAAATTCCCTGTCCCATCGGACAGTTCCTCTGTCCCTTCGGACATTTCCTCAGTCATTTCGGACATTTCTTCAGTCAGTACAGTTCCTCTGTCCGTTCGGACAGTTCCTCACATAACATAACATAACATTACATAACATAACATTACATAACATAACAAAACATAACATCACATAACATAACATAACATAACATAACATAACATAACATAACATAACATAACATAACATAACATAACATAACATAACATAACATAACATAACATAACATAACATAACATAACATAACATAACATAACATAACATAACATAACATAACATAACATAACATAACATAACATAACATAACATAACATTACATAAAATAACATAAGATAACATAACAAAACAAAACATAACATAACATAACATAAAATAACAAAACATAACATTACGGAACTGTCCAAAGGGACAGGGGTACTGTCCGAACGGACAGAGGAACTGTCCGAACGGACAGAGGAACTGTCCGAACGGACAGTGAACTGTCCGAACGGACAGATGAACTGTCCGAACGGACAGAGGAACTGTCCGAACGGACAGAGGAACTGTCCGAACGGACAGAGGAACTGTCCGAACGGACAGAAGAAATGTCCGTTCGGACATTTCCTCTGTCCCTTTGG
>JAIUSX010000740.1:0-5000 GCA_026573805.1 Hesperophylax magnus | reverse complement strand
CCTTTGGACAAATTCCCTGTCCCATCGGACAGTTCCTCTGTCCCTTCGGACATTTCCTCAGTCATTTCGGACATTTCTTCAGTCAGTACAGTTCCTCTGTCCGTTCGGACAGTTCCTCACATAACATAACATAACATTACATAACATAACATTACATAACATAACAAAACATAACATCACATAAAATAACATAACATAACATAACATAACATAACATAACATAACATAACATAACATAACATAACATAACATAACATAACATAACATAACATAACATAACATAACATAACATAACATAACATAACATAACATAACATTACATAAAATAACATAAGATAACATAACAAAACAAAACATAACATAACATAACATAATATAACAAAACATAACATTACGGAACTGTCCAAAGGGACAGGGGTACTGTCCGAACGGACAGAGGAACTGTCCGAACGGACAGAGGAACTGTCCGAACGGACAGAGGAAATGTCCGAACGGACAGAGGAACTGTCCGAACAGAGGAACTGTCCGAACGGACAGAAGAAATGTCCGTTCGGACATTTCCTCTGTCCCTTTGGACAATACCCCTGTCCCTTTGGACAAATTCCCTGTCCCATCGGACAGTTCCTCTGTCCCTTCGGACATTTCCTCAGTCATTTCGGACATTTCTTCAGTCAGTACAGTTCCTCTGTCCGTTCGGACAGTTCCTCACATAACATAACATAACATTACATAACATAACATTACATAACATAACAAAACATAACATCACATAAAATAACATAACATAACATAACATAACATAACATAACATAACATAACATAACATAACATAACATAACATAACATAACATAACAAACATAACATAACATAACATAACATAACATAACATAACATAACATAACATAACATAACATAACATAACATAACATAACATAACATAACATAACATAACATAACATAACATAACATAACATAACATAACATAACATAACATAACATAACATAACATAACATAACATAACATAACATAACATAACATAACATAACATAACATAACATAACATAACATAACATAACATAACATAACATAACATAACATAACATAACATAACATAACATAACATAACATAACATAACATAACATAACATAACATAACATAACATAACATAACATAACATAACATAACAAACATAACATAACATAACATAACATAACATAACATAACATAACATAACATAACATAACATTACATAAAATAACATAAGATAACATAACAAAACAAAACATAACATAACATAACATAAAATAACAAAACATAACATTACGGAACTGTCCAAAGGGACAGGGGTACTGTCCGAACGGACAGAGGAACTGTCCGAACGGACAGAGGAACTGTCCGAACGGACAGAGGAACTGTCCGAACGGACAGAGGAACTGTCCGAACGGACAGAGGAAATGTCCGAATGGACAGAGGAACTGTCCGAACGGACAGAAGAAATGTCCGTTCGGACATTTCCTCTGTCCCTTTGGACAATACCCCTGTCCCTTTGGACAAATTCCCTGTCCCATCGGACAGTTCCTCTGTCCCTTCGGACATTTCCTCAGTCATTTCGGACATTTCTTCTGTCCGTTCGGACAGTTCCTCTGTCCGTCCGGACAGTGCCTCTGTCCGTTCGGACAGTTCCTCTGTCCGTTCGGACAATTCCTCTGTCCCTTTGGACAGAACCCCTGTCCCTTTGGAAAGTTCCGTAATGTTATGTTTTGTTATGTTATGTTATGTTTTGTTATGTTGTGTTTTATTATGTTGTATTGTATAATGTTTTGTTATGTTATGTTATGTTGTGTTATGTAATTTAATGTACCGTTATGTTATGTTATGTAATGTAATACCATAACAAAACATGACATAACATAACATAACATAACATAACATAACATAACATAAAAAAATAACATTCATTCATAACGTTCGTCACATAACATTATGTAATGTTACATAACATTCCATAACATTACATAACAAAACATAACATAACATATCAAATCGAAACATAACAAAACAAAACATATCATCACACAACCAACACAACATAACAAAACAAAACATAACATAACATAACATAACATAACATAACATAACATAACATAACATAACATAACATAACATAACATAACATAACATAACATTACGGAACTTTCCAAAGGAAATGTCCGAACGGACAGAGGAACTGTCCGAACGGACAGAGGAACTGTCCGAACGGACAGAGGAACTGTCCGAACGGACAGAAGAAATGTCCGTTCGGACATTTCCTCTGTCCCTTTGGACAATACCCCTGTCCCTTTGGACAAATTCCCTGTCCCATCGGACAGTTCCTCTGTCCCTTCGGACATTTCCTCAGTCATTTCGGACATTTCTTCAGTCCGTTCGGACAGTTCCTCTGTCCGTCCGGACAGTGCCTCTGTCCGTTCGGACAGTTCCTCTGTCCGTTCGGACAGTTCCTCACATAACATAACATAACATTACATAACATAACATAACATAACATAACATAACAAAACATAACATCACATAACATAACATAACATTACATAACATAACATAACATAACATAACATAACATAACATAACATAACATAACATAACATAAAATAAAATAACATAACATAACATAAAATTACATAAAAAAACATAACATAACATAACAAAACATAACATAACATAACATAACATAACATAACATAACATAACATAACATAACATAACATAACATAACATAACATAACATAACATTACATAAAATAACATAAGATAACATAACAAAACAAAACATAACATAACATAACATAAAATAACAAAACATAACATTACGGAACTGTCCAAAGGGACAGGGGTACTGTCCGAACGGACAGAGGAACTGTCCGAACGGACAGAGGAACTGTCCGAACGGACAGAGGAACTGTCCGAACGGACAGAGGAACTGTCCGAACGGACAGAGGAAATGTCCGAATGGACAGAGGAACTGTCCGAACGGACAGAAGAAATGTCCGTTCGGACATTTCCTCTGTCCCTTTGGACAATACCCCTGTCCCTTTGGACAAATTCCCTGTCCCATCGGACAGTTCCTCTGTCCCTTCGGACATTTCCTCAGTCATTTCGGACATTTCTTCTGTCCGTTCGGACAGTTCCTCTGTCCGTCCGGACAGTGCCTCTGTCCGTTCGGACAGTTCCTCTGTCCGTTCGGACAATTCCTCTGTCCCTTTGGACAGAACCCCTGTCCCTTTGGAAAGTTCCGTAATGTTATGTTTTGTTATGTTATGTTATGTTTTGTTATGTTGTGTTTTATTATGTTGTATTGTATAATGTTTTGTTATGTTATGTTATGTTGTGTTATGTAATTTAATGTACCGTTATGTTATGTTATGTAATGTAATACCATAACAAAACATGACATAACATAACATAACATAACATAACATAACATAACATAAAAAAATAACATTCATTCATAACGTTCGTCACATAACATTATGTAATGTTACATAACATTCCATAACATTACATAACAAAACATAACATAACATATCAAATCGAAACATAACAAAACAAAACATATCATCACACAACCAACACAACATAACAAAACAAAACATAACATAACATAACATAACATAACATAACATAACATAACATAACATAACATAACATAACATAACATAACATAACATAACATAACATAACATAACATAACATAACATAACATAACATAACATAACATTACATAAAATAACATAAGATAACATAACAAAACAAAACATAACATAACATAACATAAAATAACAAAACATAACATTACGGAACTGTCCAAAGGGACAGGGGTACTGTCCGAACGGACAGAGGAACTGTCCGAACGGACAGAGGAACTGTCCGAACGGACAGTGAACTGTCCGAACGGACAGATGAACTGTCCGAACGGACAGAGGAACTGTCCGAACGGACAGAGGAACTGTCCGAACGGACAGAGGAACTGTCCGAACGGACAGAAGAAATGTCCGTTCGGACATTTCCTCTGTCCCTTTGGACAATACCCCTGTCCCTTTGGACAAATTCCCTGTCCCATCGGACAGTTCCTCTGTCCCTTCGGACATTTCCTCAGTCATTTCGGACATTTCTTCAGTCCGTTCGGAATGTTCCTCTGTCCGTCCGGACAGTGCCTCTGTCCGTTCGGACAGTTCCTCTGTCCGTTCGGACAGTTCCTCACATAACATAACATAACATTACATAACATAACATAACATAACATAACATAACAAAACATAACATCACATAACATAACATAACATTACATAACATAACATAACATAACATAACATAACATAACATAACATAACATAAAATAACATAACATAACATAAAATTACATAAAAAAACATAACATAACATAACAAAACATAACATAACATAACATAACATAACATAACATAACATAACATAACATAACATAACATAACATAACATAACATAACATAACATAACATAACATAACATAAACATAACATAACATAACATAACATAACATAACATAACATAACATAACATAACATAACATAACATAACATAACATAACATAACATAACATAACATAACATAACAAAACATAACATCACATAACATAACATAACATAACATTACATAACATAACATAACATTACATAACATAACATAACATAACATAACATAACAAAACATAACATCACATAACATAACATAACATTACATAACATAACATAACATAACATAACATAACATAACATAACATAACATAACATAAAATAACATAACATAACATAAAATTACATAAAAAACATAACATAACATAACAAAACATAACATAACATAACATAACATAACATAACATAACATAACATAACATAACATAACATAACATAACATAACATAACATAACATAACATAACATAACATAACATAACATAACATAA
>JAIUSX010000739.1:0-15510 GCA_026573805.1 Hesperophylax magnus | reverse complement strand
CAATTTTACGGGCGCCTTTCGAGACTTGGGTTCGATTTTACAAAGTCATTTATTCAGGATCTATTTTGCCAAACGGGCTGAAATTTTGGAATCGTGACAATAATAATGCCCTTGATTAAAATCAGTAAAAAAATCAGCATAAAACTGCATTTATGAAATAATTATCATTCTTACAGGCCCTATTTTGAGACTTGGGTTCGAACTTTAAAAGCCATTTTTTACGGCTCTATCGTGACAAAAGGTGGAAATTTTGGAAACATGACAAGAATAATGTTTTCTAGTTGAATCAGTAAAAAAATCTGCATAATGTTGTTTCCTGAAAAAATCATCAATTTTACGGACGCCTTTCGAGACTTGGGTTCGATTTTTCAAAATCATTTATTCATGATCTACTTTTCCAAACGGGCTGAAATTTTGAAATCGAGACAATTATAATGCTCTTTAAATAAATCAGGACAAAAATATGCATATAATTGCATCACTGAAAAAATTTTCACTCTTACAGGCCCTATTTGGAGACTTGGGTTCGAAATTTAAAAGCACTTTTTACGGCTGTATTGTGCCAAAAGCGCTGAAATTATGGAAACATGACAAGAATAATGGTCTCTAGTTGAAACAATATTAGACAATATTAATGTTCTTGATTAAAATCAGTAAAAAAATCAGCATAAAACTGCATTTCTGAAATAATAATCATTCTTACAGGCCCTATTTTGAGACTTGGGTTCCAACTTTAAAAGCCATTTTTTACGGCTCTATCGTGCCAAAAGGGTGGAAATTTTGGAAACATGACAAGAATTATGGTCTCTAGTTGAATCAGTTAAAAAATCTGCATAATTTTGTTTCCTGAAAAAATCATCAATTTTACGGACGCCTTTCGAGACTTGGGTTTGATTTTTCAAAGTCATTTATTTAGGATCTATTTTGCCAAACGGGCTGAAATTTTGGAATCGTGACAATATTAATGCTCTTGATTAAAATCAGTAAAAAAATCAGCATAAAACTGCATTTCTGAAATAATAATGATTCTTACAGGCCCTATTTTGAGACTTGGGTTCCAACTTTAAAAGCCATTTTTTACGGCTCTATCGTGCCAAAAGGGTGGAAATTTTGGAAACATGACAAGAATAATGGTCTCTAGTTGAATCAGTTAAAAAATCTGCGTAATGTTGCTTTCTTGTAAAAATCATCAATTTTAAGTGCGCGTTTCGAGACTTGGGTTCGATTTTTCAAAATCATTTATTCATGATCTACTTTTCCAAACGGGCTGAAATTTTGAAATCGAGACAATAATAATGTTCTTTAAATAAATCAGGACAAAAATCTGCATATAATTGCATCACTGAAAAAATTTTCACTCTTACAGGCCCTATTTTGAGACTTGGGTTCGAAATTTAAAAGCACTTTTTACGGCTGTATTGTGCCAAAAGCGCTGAAATTATGGAAACATGACAAGAAAAATGTTTTCTAGTTGAATCAGTAAAAAAATCTGCATAATGTTGTTTCCTGAAAAAATCATCAATTTTACGGACGCCGTTCGAGAATTGGGTTCGATTTTTCAAAGTCATTTGATCTATTTTGCCAAACGGGATGAAATTTTGGAATCGTGACAATAATAATGCTCTTGATTAAAATCAGTAAAAAAATCAGCATAAAACTGCATTTCTGAAATAATTATCATTCTTACAGGCCCTATTTTGAGACTTGGGTTCGATCTTTAAAAGCCATTTTTTACGGCTCTATCGTGCCAAAAGGGTGGAAATTTTGGAAACATGACAAGAATTATGGTCTCTAGTTGAATCAGTTAAAAAATCCGCATTATGTTGCTTTCCTGAAAAAATCATCAATTTTACGGGCGCCTTTCGAGACTTGGGTTCGATTTTTCAAAGTCATTTATTCAGGATCTATTTTGCCAAACGGGCTGAAATTTTGGAATCGTGACAATAATAATGCTCCAAATTAAAATCAGTAAAAAAATCAGCATAAAACTGCATTTCTGAAATAATTATCATTCTTACAGGCCCTATTTTGAGACTTGGGTTCGATCTTTAAAAGCCATTTTTTACGGCTCTATCGTGCCAAAAGGGTGGAAATTTTGGAAACATGACAAGAATTATGGTCTCTAGTTGAATCAGTTAAAAAATCTGCATAATGTTGCTTTCCTGAAAAAATCATCAATTTTACGGGCGCCTTTCGAGACTTGGGTTCGATTTTTCAAAGTCATTTATTCAGGATCTATTTTGCCAAACGGGCTGAAATTTTGGAATCGTGACAATAATAATGCCCTTGATTAAAATCAGTAAAAAAATCAGCATAAAACTGCATTTATGAAATAATTATCATTCTTACAAGCCCTATTTTGAGACTTGGGTTCGAACTTTAAAAGCCATTTTTTACGGCTCTATCGTGACAAAAGGGTGGAAATTTTGGAAACATGACGAGAATAATGTTTTCTAGATGAATCAGTAAAAAAATCTGCATAATGTTGTTTCGTGAAAAAATCATCAATTTTACGGGCGCCTTTCGAGACTTGGGTTCGATTTTTCAAAGTCATTTATTCAGGATCTATTTTGCCAAACGGGCTGAAATTTTGGAATCGTGACAATAATAATGCCCTTGATTAAAATCAGTAAAAAAATCAGCATAAAACTGCATTTATGAAATAATTATCATTCTTACAGGCCCTATTTTGAGACTTGGGTTCGAACTTTAAAAGCCATTTTTTACGGCTCTATCGTGACAAAAGGTGGAAATTTTGGAAACATGACAAGAATAATGTTTTCTAGTTGAATCAGTAAAAAAATCTGCATAATGTTGTTTCCTGAAAAAATCATCAATTTTACGGACGCCTTTCGAGACTTGGGTTCTATTTTTCAAAATCATTTATTCATGATCTACTTTTCCAAACGGGCTGAAATTTTGAAATCGAGACAATAATAATGCTCTTTAAATAAATCAGGACAAAAATATGCATATAATTGCATCACTGAAAAAATTTTCACTCTTACAGGCCCTATTTGGAGACTTGGGTTCGAAATTTAATAGCACTTTTTACGGCTGTATTGTGCCAAAAGCGCTGAAATTATGGAAACATGACAAGAATAATGGTCTCTAGTTGAAACAATATTAGACAATATTAATGTTCTTGATTAAAATCAGTAAAAAAATCAGCATAAAACTGCATTTCTGAAATAATAATCATTCTTACAGGCCCTATTTTGAGACTTGGGTTCCAACTTTAAAAGCCATTTTTTACGGCTCTATCGTGCCAAAAGGGTGGAAATTTTGGAAACATGACAAGAATAATGGTCTCTAGTTGAATCCGTAAAAAAATCTGCATAATGTTGTTTCCTGAAAAAATCAACAATTTTACGGACGCCGTTCGAGACTTGGGTTCGATTTTTCAAAGTAATTTATTCAGGATCTTTTTTGCCAAACGGGCTGAAATTTTGGAATCGTGACAATATTAATGATATTGATTAAAATCAGTAAAAAAATCAGCATAAAACTGCATTTCTGAAATAATTATCATTCTTACAGGCCCTATTTTGAGACTTGGGTTCGAACTTAAAAAGCCATTTTTTACTGCTCTATCGTGTCAAAAGAGTGGAAATTTTGGAAACATGACAAGAATTATGGTCTCTAGTTGAATCAGTTAAAAAATCTGCATAATGTTGCTTTCCTGAAAAAATCATCAATTTTACGGGCGCCTTTCGAGACTTGGGTTCGATTTTTCAAAGTAATTTATTCAGGATCTTTTTTGCCAAACGGGCTGAAATTTTGGAATCGTGACAATAATAATGCTCCTGATTAAAATCAGTAAAAAAATCAGCATAAAACTGCATTTCTGAAATAATTATCATTCTTACAGGCCCTATTTTGAGACTTGGGCTCGAACTTAAAAAGCCATTTTTTACGGCTCTATCCTGCCAAAAGGGTGGAAATTTTGGAAACATGACAAGAATAATGTTTTCTAGTTGAATCAGTAAAAAAATCTGCATAATGTTGTTTCCTAAAAAAATCATCAATTTTACGGACGCCTTTCGAGACTTGGGTTTGATTTTTCAAAGTAATTTATTCAGGATCTATTTTGCCAAACGGGCTGAAATTTTGGAATCGTGACAATAATAATGCTCCTGATTAAAATCAGTAAAAAAATCAGCATAAAACTGCATTTCTGAAATAATTATCATTCTTACAGGCCCTATTTTGAGACTTGGGTTCGAACTTTAAAAGCCATTTTTTACGGCTCTATCGTGCCAAAAGGGTGGAAATTTTGGAAACATGACAAGAATAATGTTTTCTAGTTGAATCAGTAAAAAAATCTGCATAATGTTGTTTCCTAAAAAAATCATCAATTTTACGGACGCCTTTCGAGACATGGGTTTGATTTTTCAAAGTAATTTATTCAGGATCTATTTTGCCAAACGGGCTGAAATTTTGGAATCGTGACAAAATTATGCTCTTGATTAAAATCAGTAAAAAAATCAGCATAAAATTGCATTTCTGAAATAATAATCATTCTTACAGGCCCTATTTTGAGACTTGGGTTCCAACTTTAAAAGCCATTTTTTACGGCTCTATAGTGCCAAAAGGGTGGAAATTTTGGAAACATGACAAGAATAATGGTCTCTAGTTGAATCAGTTAAAAAATCCGCATAATTTGCTTTCCTGAAAAAATCATCAATTTTAAGTGCGCGTTTCGAGACTTGGGTTCGATTTTTCAAATTCATTTATTCATGATCTCCTTTTCCAAACGGGCTGAAATTTTGAAATCGAGACAATAATAATGCTCTTTAGTTAAAATCAGGAAAAAAATCTGCATAAAACTGCATTTCTGAAATAATTATCATTCTTACAGGCCCTATTTTGAGACTTGGGTTCGAACTTAAAAAGCCATTTTTTACGGCTCTATCGTGCCAAAAGGGTGGAAATTTTGGAAACATGACAAGAATTATGGTCTCTAGTTGAATCAGTTAAAAAATCTGCATAATGTTGCTTTCCTGAAAAAATCATCAATTTTACGGGCGCCTTTCGAGACTTGGGTTCGATTTTTCAAAGTAATTTATTCAGGATCTATTTTGCCAAACGGGCTGAAATTTTGGAATCGTGACAATAATAATGCTCCTGATTAAAATCAGTAAAAAAATCAGCATAAAACTGCATTTCTGAAATAATTATCATTCTTACAGGCCCTATTTTGAGACTTGGGTTCGAACTTAAAAAGCCATTTTTTACGGCTCTATCGTGCCAAAAGGGTGGAAATTTTGGAAACATGACAAGAATAATGTTTTCTAGTTGAATCAGTAAAAAAATCTGCATAATGTTGTTTCCTAAAAAAATCATCAATTTTACGGACGCCTTTCGAGACTTGGGTTTGATTTTTCAAAGTAATTTATTCAGGATCTATTTTGCCAAACGGGCTGAAATTTTGGAATCGTGACAATATTAATGCTCTTGATTAAAATCAGTAAAAAAATCAGCATAAAATTGCATTTCTGAAATAATAATCATTCTTACAGGCCCTATTTTGAGACATGGGTTCCAACTTTAAAAGCCATTTTTTACGGCTCTATCGTGCCAAAAGGGTGGAAATTTTGGAAACATGACAAGAATAATGGTCTCTAGTTGAATCAGTTAAAAAATCTGAAAAAATCATCAATTTTAAGTGCGCGTTTCGAGACTTGGGTTCGATTTTTCAAAATCATTTATTCATGATCTACTTTTCCAAACGGGCTGAAATTTTGAAATCGAGACAATAATAATGCTCTTTAGTTAAATCAGGACAAAAATCTGCATATAATTGCATCACTGAAAAAATTTTCACTCTTACAGGCCCTATTTTGAGACTTGGGTTCGAACTTTAAAAGCACTTTTTACGGCTGTATTGTGCCAAAAGCGCTGAAATTATGGAAACATGACAAGAATAATGGTCTCTAGTTGAATCAGTAAAAAAATCTGCATTAAGTTTTTTCCTGAAAATATCATCAATTTTACGGACGCCTTTCGAGACTTGGGTTCGATTTTTCAAAGTCATTTATTCAGGATCTATTTTGCCAAACGGGCTGAAATTTTGGAATCGTGACAAAAATAATGCTCTTGATTAAAATCAGTAAAAAAATCAGCATAAAACTTCATTTCTGAAATAATTATCATTCTTACAGGCCCTATTTTGAGACTTGGGTTCGAACTTTAAAGCCATTTTTTACGGCTCTATCGTGCCAAAAGGGTGGAAATTTTGGAAACATGACAAGAATAATGTTTTCTAGTTGAATCAGTAAAAAAATCTGCATAATGTTGTTTCCTGAAAAAATCATCAATTTTACGGACGCCTTTCGAGACTTGGGTTTGATTTTTCAAAGTCATTTATTCAGGATCTTTTTTGCCAAACGGGCTGAAATTTTGGAATCGTGACAATATTAATGCTCTTGATTAAAATCAGTAAAAAAATCAGCATAAAACTGCATTTCTGAAATAATAATCATTCTTACAGGCCCTATTTTGAGACTTGGGTTCCAACTTTAAAAGCCATTTTTTACGGCTCTATCGTGCCAAAAGGGTGGAAATTTTGGAAACATGACAAGAATAATGGTCTCTAGTTGAATCCGTAAAAAAATCTGCATAATGTTGTTTCCTGAAAAAATCAACAATTTTACTTACGCCGTTCGAGACTTGGGTTCGATTTTTCAAAGTCATTTGATCTATTTTGCCAATCGGGCTGAAATTTTGGAATCGTGACAATATTAATGCTCTTGATTAAAATCAGTAAAAAAATCAGCATAAAACTGCATTTCTGAAATAATAATGATTCTTACAGGCCCTATTTTGATACTTGGGTTCCAACTTTAAAAGCCATTTTTTACGGCTCTATCGTGCCAAAAGGGTGGAAATTTTGGAAACATGACAAGAATTATGGTCTCTAGTTGAATCAGTTAAAAAATCTGCATAATGTTGCTTTCCTGAAAAAATCATCAATTTTACGGGCGCCTTTCGAGACTTGGGTTCGATTTTTCAAAGTCATTTATTCAGGATCTATTTTGCCAAACGGGCTGAAATTTTTGAATCGTGACAATAATAATGCTCTTGATTAAAATCAGTAACAAAATCAGCATAAATCTGCATTTCTGAAATAATTATCATTCTTTATTTATTTATTTCTTTATTTATTTCATTCAAAATACAGTTTTTACATAAAAAGCATACTCTGCACATCTCACTAGGGCATTCCTGTATCAAGATGTGCAGCTTTACAAGAATATCATTTAAAAAAATACATATATGTAAATTTAAAATAATAACAACTTTAAATTAAATTTAAACCAAAAAAGAAAAGTTTATGTCACGGACGTTTCGAGACCGGTAGACAAAAATAAACAAAATTTTAGTAACAAATGTATGAAAAAAATAAAAACAAAAAAGTCAACAAAAGAAGCATTATTAAGTAAGTTGGCAACAATAATATTCTTCTGTTAACTAAAGTACAAGGTACCTGTGCTGGCTTATCAGACACAAGCATAGGGTAATCATACTAACAATTACAACATGGAAAGTATGAATAATAGATTATAAGAAAAAAATAAAAATAACTAAATAAAAAAAGATAAATAATAACCGATAGGTAAGTAGATAATATTATAATAAAAAGTAAGTAAGTAAATAATTTAGCTAGACAATAATTAAAGTAAATATTAATACGATAATTAAGTAGATAATAATAATAATAAGTAACATAATAATAAATAACCAAAAGTTATTTTAGAAGTAAATAAGTACATGCGCAGTAAGTAAATAAGGATTGTATCGAAACAGAGCTTCCACAAGGAATTATGATATAAGCGACAACATGGGTGATCTAAAATCATCACTCTCAGCTAGTACGGAAATTTTGACCATTTTCTTGAATGAATTTAAGGTACCTATAGTTTTTATATTTTCTCCAAGCATATTATATAGCAACGGAGCTTTATATGAAAAACTCCTTTGTCCGAAGGATGTTCTGGTATACACCGGCTGATACATTAAAGAAGAACCCATTCTAGTGCTGCGCACTTGTTGAGATCTTTTAGCAGTAATAGTGTTGTTGAAAAATTTACAGAGAGCCTGTATTATGTACAACTGCCTTATTGTCATAATTTTGCTTTCACTATATAATAACTTTGATGGATACATAAAATTTCTCTTATACATTATTTTTAAAATTAATTTTTGTGCAACATTCAAAGGCTCTAAGGTAGTCTTGTTACAAGAACCCCAACAGACAACATTATATGAAAGCATTGATTGAACAAGAGCATAATATACAGTTTTTAATGTAACTTTGTCCAATATGTTTCTTAGATTTTTGAAAATGTAGGCTAGCCTTCTTATTTTGTTTCTTAATATAGTAATGTGATTGTTCCATTTTAAATTTTTATCAATAATTAAACCCAGGTATTTGATGTTGTCTACTCTTTCCAAAGATTGACAGTTACACTCCTGTACACAACAATGTAATTTTAATGAACGTTCCAAAGATGGTTGATTTACAGAGGAAATGCTAAAAGTAATATATTTAGTTTTGTTCATGTTTAAGGTTAACAAGTTTTGATCAAGCCAATTTTTGACTGCCCTTAATCCTGCCTCGCACTGAGCATACGTTTCGTTCCATGTGTCAGCAGCAAACACCAAGACAGTGTCATCTGCAAATACAATTGAAGATCCAGAAAATTTCAGTTTACAGAGGTCGTTAATATATAACAAAAATAGAATTGGACCCAGAACACTACCTTGAGGAACACCATATACAATTGATTTATTTGAGCTAATGTGATCATTAATTATTACTCTCTGTGTTCTATTTTCAAGATATGATCTGAACCAATCTAAAGATTTATTAACAATACCCATTGAACTGAGTTTTTTTAAACGTGGGAAACGGTATCAAATGCCTTAGACAAGTCTAAAAAGACGGCCATTGCTTTATTGCCAGTATCAAGAGCTTCTACGACTGTGGTGATCATTTTTAATGCAGCATCACTTGTTCCCATGTTCTCTCGGAAGCCAAATTGATTATCTGAGAGAATTTCATATCTTTTTACATAAGACATCAACCTAATTTTAGCTAATTTCTCTATTATTTTTGATAAAGTATTTAGCAAGGAGATAGGTCGATAGTTATTTACATCTTTGTTATCTCCTCCTTTAAATAAAGGAATAACTTTGGAATTTTTGCAATGATTAGGGAACAAGCCATTCTCAAAACTAACATTTACAATGTGTGTAATAGGTATTACTAGTTCAGAAGCATTTTGTTTGTAGACCATTGCACTTATATTGTCATTTCCACTCGAAAAACCTGATTTTAGCTCATTAATCACATTTAAAACTTCATTACAATTCGTTGGTTTGAATTCAAAGCAGGCATTTTGCATAGATTGTGTTGGATTATAATTTTTTACTAAAGATTCTTCACTGGTGTTATTTGCACTACACAAAAGATTAGCAAAATTTTGACCTATATCACTAAAAAAATTATTCACATGGTTAGTGATGACTGTTGGATTATCATTTATGGATACAATGTTATTATTTACTTTCAGTTTATTTATGGGCACTGATTCCTTTTGCAAATCTAATGCTTGTTTTATTATTTTCCATTCTTGCTTTATGTTTCCTTTTACCTCGTGAAGCTTCCCTTTATAATATGTTTGTTTGGTCGTTTTTATAATTTTAGAACACCAATTTCTGTATCTTTTATAATGTGCAAACAGTTCGATATTATTTGGTTCTTTACGACAACTCTTGTGTAATTTGTCACGTTTAATGAGGCAGTTAACAATTCCAGAAGTTATCCATGGTTTCAAGTGCTTTTTATTACAATGGATTCTCTTAGTATATGAGCAATTTCCAATATGTAATTTTAGACGTCTTATGAGATTATCAGCTGCAGTATTGACATCACTGGTGGATAAGACTGTATCCCATGTTTCCTCTTTCAGTGTCGAATTTAGTAGGTCATTATCCACAGTTAGTCTAAGCTTAACGTCTATTTTTTTTGATTTTGTTACTCTGGATTTAGGATATTTCAATAATGTAGCAAAATGGTCTGTAATACTGGTCCTGAATACAGCACTCTGAGGATCGTCTTTTGACTTAACCATAATGTGATCAATACAACTCTCAGTACTTGATGTTACTCTAGTCGGTGAAATAATAAATGGTTTTAGACCGTGGTAAATCAAAAGTGAAAGATATTGTTCACTTTTTATGTTGTTCATATCCAGAATATTTATATTTATATCACCACATAAAATCACTTCATGGTTATGTGTTGATACAGAACGTAGTAAGTCATTTAGGTGGTCAAGAAAGGTATCAATGTGTGCTTGAGAAGGAGATCTATAAACTGCTAAAACACATACATTATAAGGTAGTTGTAATTTAAGACAGTTGGCATGTGGAATAGTTATTTCTTCAACAGAAACTATGACATCATTCCGAGTGTAAACGACAACTCCATCATTTTGTAAATAATTTATTTTGGTGCTATGTGATGAATATCCAGTAATACTTGGGATATAGATTGAATCTTTCAACCAAGCCTCACTAAAAACGATAATGCCAAATCTATGTTGTATTGCGTCGAGAACAGCTATAGTATCATTGAAATTTTTTTTTATGCATCTTATATTCATACAATATATAGAGAGAGCAGAATGGTTAAGAAATTCATTACATACTGATGGGTCATCTATGTTGATATTGATTTCCTTGTCGTCATTTAGTTCTTCATCGAATATAGAATCCATATTAATACTTTTTTATACATGTTGCTGTTGGTGGTGTGACTCATAAAACAAAAGCAAATAATATGCGATGTAATTAATAATAATAATAAGAATAATAATGGGTGTATATTAATTTGAGCCTGTGAAAACTTGTCGAAAATGTAGGTATATCCCGTGAAGGTACAAACGAAGGAAATTATGTTTACATAATTATCAATCTTAAAGTATATATTTATAATAAAGTGAATAATAGCAATAAAAGTGGTTATAGAGTGGTAGTAGATCTTTTGGTGGTAATAGATTGGTAAGATAAATAAGTTAGCATCAAGAACGCAACTAAAATGACAAATACATTCAATAACATTAGAAATACACAGAATGTGACTAAAATAGTGCGCAGGTATTTGCAATGATTTTATGATATTAACAGAACAACAATTATTAAATGATATTAACAAAAAAATATAGCTCAGAGCATGGAGCGTACTTAAGTTGTAAAGAAGTTGCAAAGAATATGTTGACATAAAATAAATACATACAAAAACATTTGAAATACACAGCGATGTGGCCAAAATAGTGCGTAGGTATTTGCAATGAAATTTTTTTTTTTCTGGTATATGCACAGTTGTTATTTGTATGTTATTACCTAATGACAAATTATATGTGATAACAACAGCTAAGGGTGGTAGGTAAATATAGAATACATCACATTGCTTATTCATTATCCTATTGAAAATTATGAAATGAGTCTTAAATGAACAAGTAATGAATTTCATAATTACCGACTTATTAATCTTAATCAGAGCACGGTGAGTACTCAATCTGTAAATATGTAGGTGCGACGGGTGTGTTGCAATAGAAAAAGAAGTTACAATTACCTGCGAACTATTCCAGAATCTGACCATAAAAGGAATATAGATATATTCATTTATTTTTTTCCCAGATTTATATATATTTACTAGAAGTATGAGGTTACATGAGATCTTACTGATTGTGATAAAAATAAATGAGTATATAAATATTCTATAACAATATATTACAATATGAGAACATGAAATGATATCTTCATTAACAGCCATAATGACAGAGTGAAATAGAAGTCAGATAGATTGACGTTTTAAACGTTGTAGGTCATTGGCATTATTTATTGTTATGATTTTTGAGCTGTCAATTTTCTTCAGTAAGATACGTCCTGAAGATGTCCATGCATATTTAAAATTGTTTTCTCTGGCGAATCGTTTAGTTTGTCCTAGGAGGAATTTTGCTTTTTGTGTTAAGTGATCCGATACATATATTCGTTGGGCATCTTGCGATACTCCTAGATCGTATGTATTTAATTTATTTGTGCTGGGAGTTGTGGCCTTTGTGTATGTTTTTATTTTGCATAAGAAATTATCTCGATCTAGTGTGTTATTAAAGGTCGCAATGATTGATCTGGGATTTTTTTCAGCAATTTTAGGCCCCATTCTATAGATTTTTTTTATTGCCGAGTTCATATTTCCTGAAGAGTCCTCAAAGTTGATAATTTTTGTTATTTTATTGAGAATTTCTAAATAGTTATTAGAAATGGATTCTGGAATGCCTCTTATTTCAATATTACATATTTGAGACATATATTCTAGTCTGTCGATTTTGACGTCTTGTTGTGAGATTGTATTAATTAAAATGTTGTTTTGGTTTTTTAATTCGATTAGATCAGCATTATCTTTAACCTGTAATTTTTCCATAGAAGTCACACGCTTTTTTAGATCTTCCTGTTGATCCGCCATGAATTGGAATGACTTTAGTAGATCATTGTTTTGTTTTAATATTTCTTCATATTTTTGATCATAGATGCTTAGTTTTTTATCTACAAAAGAAATCATTGTTGTTTTAAATTTTTCAAGTTCCTTCAAGAATATTTCCAATGTTAACGGCTGATTAGAGCCATCTGTGAATGATGATGCTAGATTTTCACTGGTTATTGTAGGTGTGGTTGTAAGCTTCGCTGTTTGTGCAATTCGTTTTTGATTTTTGGCAATAGGTGTCAGGTCTTCATTGAGTTCATTCATGTTATTATCGATAAGTTTCTGTTTAGTTGATTTTGGAATTTTAATGCACTTCTTACATTTCCATTGTTGTGATTGAGATTGATTTTTTGCACCTCGGCGAGAAGTTTCCGTTATATCCGCACACAAAATGTGATATCCATCTTCACATACAGAACATGCTATAAAGTCGGCCGGAACTTCAATGTTTTTTTCGCATGCAGTACATTGAGTATTCATTCTAAATTCGCTGAGCGTGAAATTCACACTAAAAGAGCACTATTGAATAATTGTTTCCTTTAAGGATGGATAACTTTGCTACACTTGAGATCTTCACTCTTTAATGTTCAAGAACTATGGCACCGATTTTTGAGTTTATGACACAAGCTCTCGAGGAAAAACAAAAAACTCTTTTTGGTGCAAAAAACACACTTTTTGTGAAAAGAAATACACTGGACAGTGCACAATCTTCGATTTAGATGAATTGACCACTTTTTAGCTATTATCTATTGTTGATTTTGTTAATTTTTTTGATAATTTGAAGGAGATACAGAAAAACGTCAATACTAGACTTGACAGTGTTGCCAGATATTGATATATTCTTACAGGCCCTATTTTGAGACTTGGGTTCCAACTTTAAAAGCCATTTTTTACGGCTCTGTCGTGCCAAAAGGGCTGAAATTTTGGAAACATGACAAGAATAATGGTCTCTAGTTGAATCCGTAAAAAAATCTGCATAATGTTGTTTCCTGAAAAAATCAACAATTTTACGGACGCCGTTCGAGACTTGGGTTCGATTTTTCAAAGTCATTTGATCTATTTTGCCAAACGGGCTGAAATATTGGAATCGTGACAATATTAATGCTCTTGATTAAAATCAGTAAAAAAATCAGCATAAAACTGCATTTCTGAAATAATAATCATTCTTACAGGCCCTATTTTGAGACTTGGGTTCCAACTTTAAAAGCCATTTTTTACGGCTCTATCGTGCCAAAAGGGTGGAAATTTTGGAAACATGACAAGAATTATGGTCTCTAGTTGAATCAGTTAAAAAATCTGCATAATGTTGCTTTCCTGAAAAAATCATCAATTTTACGGGCGCCTTTCGAGACTTGGGTTCGATTTTTCAAAGTCATTTATTCAGGATCTATTTTGCCAAACGGGCTGAAATTTTGGAATCGTGACAATAATAATGCCCTTGATTAAAATCAGTAAAAAAATCAGCATAAAACTGCATTTATGAAATAATTATCATTCTTACAGGCCCTATTTTGAGACATGGGTTCGAACTTTAAAAGCCATTTTTTACGGCTCTATCGTGACAAAAGGTGGAAATTTTGGAAACATGACAAGAATAATGTTTTCTAGTTGAATCAGTAAAAAAATCTGCATAATGTTGTTTCCTGAAAAAATCATCAATTTTACGGACGCCTTTCGAGACTTGGGTTTGGTTTTTCAAAGTCATTTATTTAGGATCTATTTTGCCAAACGGGCTGAAATTTTGGAATCGTGACAATATTAATGCTCTTGATAAAAATCAGTAAAAAAATCAGCATAAAACTGCATTTCTGAAATAATAATGATTCTTACAGGCCCTATTTTGAGACTTGGGTTCCAACTTTAAAAGCCATTTTTTATGGCTCTATCGTGCCAAAAGGGTGGAAATTTTGGAAACATGACAAGAATAATGGTCTCTAGTTGAATCAGTTAAAAAATCTGCGTAATGTTGCTTTCTTGAAAAAATCATCAATTTTAAGTGCGCGTTTCGAGACTTGGGTTCGATTTTTCAAAATCATTTATTCATGATCTACTTTTCCAAACGGGCTGAAATTTTGAAATTGAGACAATAATAATGCTCTTTAAATAAATCAGGACAAAAATATGCATATAATTGCATCACTGAAAAAATTTTCACTCTTACAGGCCCTATTTGGAGACTTGGGTTCGAAATTAAAAAGCACTTTTTACGGCTGTATTGTGCCAAAAGCGCTGAAATTATGGAAACATGACAAGAATAATGGTCTCTAGTTGAAACAATATTAGACAATATTAATGTTCTTGATTAAAATCAGTAAAAAAATCAGCATAAAACTGCATTTCTGAAATAATAATCATTCTTAGAGGCCCTATTTTGAGACTTGGGTTCCAACTTTAAAAGCCATTTTTTACGGCTCTATCGTGCCAAAAGGGTGGAAATTTTGGAAACATGACAAGAATTATGGTCTCTAGTTGAATCAGTTAAAAAATCTGCATAATTTTGTTTCCTGAAAAAATCATCAATTTTACGGACGCCTTTCGAGACTTGGGTTTGATTTTTCAAAGTCATTTATTTAGGATCTATTTTGCCAAACGGGCTGAAATTTTGGAATCGTGACAATATTAATGCTCTTGATTAAAATCAGTAAAAAAATCAGCATAAAACTGCATTTCTGAAATAATAATGATTCTTACAGGCCCTATTTTGAGACTTGGGTTCGAAATTTAAAAGCACTTTTTACGGCTGTATTGTGCCAAAAGCGCTGAAATTATGGAAACATGACAAGAAAAATGTTTTCTAGTTGAATCAGTAAAAAAATCTGCATAATGTTGTTTCCTGAAAAAATCATCAATTTTACGGACGCCGTTCGAGAATTGGGTTCGATTTTTCAAAGTAATTTGATCTATTTTGCCAAACGGGATGAAATTTTGGAATCGTGACAATAATAATGCTCTTGATT
>JAIUSX010000738.1:0-16507 GCA_026573805.1 Hesperophylax magnus | reverse complement strand
CCTTTTAACTAAATTGCCACTACATTTAATCTGAAAAAAAAAAAAAAAGAAAAAAGAAACACGTGGAAAGAAGCTGTGGGTGTGCGAAAGAAAACTTATTACTTTTAATGAAGTTAAATGTTGGAAAATTTATGATTTAAATTTAATTATGGAATAAATGAAAATATCAACGGAATATATGTCGATAATTATTCACGCATCATCAGATAGTTGCACGTTTGATTGATCCACCCACTGAACTTGACACTTGGAAACGGAAACGGAAGTCAATCGCGATGCATTGTTCATGAAAAATGATGGCCGCCCGGCGTGACCGACCCCAGAGAGGGCGGCCGTTCAGGTGTTCGGGGGTCCGGTGAGAGAGCGCGGAGGCGACGGTGAAAAGCGGCGAGGAAAAAGGGTGAAATAATACGGCGAAATGAAATGAAAAGAAAGCGGAGGTTCGGACGCACACGCGCCATTTTTGTTCGGATCGTTTCGCGCGCGCGAAGATTATTATTTAATGATTATTTAACAAACATCACACACGCGCACACACGCGCACACACGCGCACACACACACAACACACACAACACATCAGATCCGTATAACTGGCATCAAATCGATTGATCAAAGTTTATTTACGTTATTATCAAACGGCGATCGCGAGAGTTACGAGATGAACACAAACAACAAGATTGACAACTGTCTAAACCATAGAAAGAAGAAATTGGTAGAAAAAAAAAAACAACAGAAAAAGAAACGTAAAAATAAAGAGAATCCCCTCTGTTTGAATACTCCCCCTATGTCCATGGCTATTTGGGTTAACGATTAAAATTAAGTATAATTATAAAAAAAAAGTCATTTAATCAAAATAATTTTTAATGATTAAATTGAATTTAAATTTAATAATTAAAAACTAATGGTAATTCTGTCTCATGTTTGAATTCAATATAACATATTATTACATATTTGTAATACTGATTAATCACACATTTCGTAAGCAAGGAGGAAGATTTCTGTGCAAGCGAAACCACAATTCGATATTCACACAAAAATAGTAAACAAATTAATTCCAAAAGTATTCACGTTTCTTTCCTGACATGGCGCTGCATGGACTCACACCGATCTAGTATTAATATTAAAAGTGATGAATAAAAAATAAAAAATAATGTTGTGAAATAATTGATGTTCATCGGTAAGTACTTGATGCAATTATTTAATCAAAAATCTGCGGTGAAATAACATATATTTGCGATGGCAACACTGACCCATGAATTCGTTTTCCTTACGTCAAATGTTGTTTATTGTTTTACCGTTTTGTTTGAAATCATATTTTCGATCTAGCCTCTGTCACGACAGAGATCATTGTGTTTTTAGATCAGTGTTTTTACAGTGGAGAAACTTTAATCAATTGATATGATGTGCGTGATATATCTACGTATCTGATTTTATATCGGGCAATAATGCGAATTGTTTGTTTTGACATGACGTGAATAAATCCCGCTTCTCCGGTAGATATCCACCGGATCGGGTAGTTCATTCGTCCCCATGCCGTCCATCGTCTTCTCCCATCCGTCATAGTCATCATCTTCGTCATAATAATATTATATCGCAAACAAACGAATATAAAACGATCGCAAAAAAAAATCAAAATGACACCTGAATGTTCAGACGATGTGTACATCGTGGAACTTCATAATGCGGTGTTTAGTAGAAGAATTTGTAAACTTTTTAAGTTCATTTCATCAAAGTTCACCAGTCCTAAAGAGTCATATATTCTCGAGCCTTTAAAAAAATAAATATCAATTCTACTTGTGCCCCTAATCTTCTAATAAACCATACAATAGGCAACAGTAATGTGTGTTAAAAGAATAGCAAATGTGAAATTAATGTCCAGTGTTTTTCTACTACAGTGTGTTTATCTGAGCTTGACTGGCCAGGTTTGGCCATGTTTTGCCATGTTTTTCTGTTTTCACAAAAGGGCGCTATACAAATTATCGAATTATTGTTATTACAAGGCATCCGTATCATTTGTGTAATCAAATGTCCCAACTGCTGCTAACCACCTGTAGCCAATGAGACTATGGCATCCCCAATTGGGGTATGAGTGAATGTACAGAACGGTGGGTCAACAGTTGGTATGACTTAGATAATAATGAAAAGTAAGAATAACCTAACCTAGCCTAGCCTAGCTTAGCCTAACCCAAACTAGCCTAACCCAACCCAAACTCACATAACCTAAACCAACCTAACCCAACATAACCTAACCCAACCCAACCTAACCAAACATAACCTAACCTAACCCAACCCAACCCAACCTAACCAAACATAACCTAACCCAACCTAACCAAACATAACCTAACCTAACCCAACCTAACCTAGCCCAACCTAACCTAGCCCAACCTAACCTAACCTAACCTAACCTAACCCAACATAACCTAACCTAACCCAACATAACCTAACCTAACCCAACATAACCTAACCTAACCTAACCTAACCTAACCTAACCTAACCCAACCCAACCCAACCCAACCTAACCTAACCCAACCTAACCCAACCCAACCTAACCCAACCTAACCTAACCCAACCTAACCCAACCTAACCTAACCTAACCTAACCTAACCTAACCCAACCTAACCTAACCTAACCTAACCTAACCCAACCTAACCTAACCTAACCCAACCTAACCTAACCCAACCTAACCCAACCTAACCTAACCTAACCCAACCTAAACTAACCCAACCTAAACTAATCCAACCTAAACTAACCTAACCCAACCTAAACTAATCCAACCTAATCTATAACCTAACCTACAACCCAACCCAACCCAACCTAACAGCGTTGTCTGTGTGGTGCGAGGAGTCCTTTTTGTGTACTATTTTTTTTTTTAAATACCTCTTTCTTCCCCCCCCCCCCCACCCTTCCATTCCCCCCGCTTCTGATCTCCAATTATTAATGATATTATTGTGTTTGCTGTTTTTGTCACCGGAACATTGTTTGTGTTGTGCGTGGTGTCCCTTTTGAGTGCCATTTTTTTTTTTTAACCCCCCCTCTCTATCTTCCCCCTCCTCTGATCAGCCATTTATTAATGAATGATATTATTGTGTTTTTGCAGGTTCCTTCCAACCGGAGCATTTTCTGTGTTGGGCGAGGAGTCGAGGTGAGCGGTGATGCGCTGCTTTCACGGAGTGGGTGCGAGCAGCTCGCTCTCTGCTGTCCCGGGAAACTTGTACGGGCCCGAAGCCAGCCGGAGACCCGCTCTCCTGTTATTCTTAAAGTCAAGAAATGTAAGAACAACTAGCACAGACGAATTCTTAATTAACGTCATATCAATTAAGCAACTCTATTCTAAAACAATACTACTTTACACATTTACATAAATACAAACCACATTAAATAACAACCGACACGCATGTGTATCGGTGTACAATATGTACATTTTAACGCAGCGTCACGTTCATTGTACATTATAGTTTCATAAAGTGCAAACTTTTAGACGTGAGTTGTTATAATAGATTGCCTTGTTGGTAATAAGAAAGAGCATTAAATTTTAAATACATATATCCTGGAGGTGATTTGATCATTAGTAAAAATCATTTAATAAATAATTATTGTTAATTATTGCGTTTTGATGAAATATCATGGAACCGACAGGTTTTGATCATCATATTAATAATTCTCCGCTCGTAAATGAATTGAACAACGTGAAATGGGTGAAGCGATGATATTATTTTATTATAACATTATCAGACGTCAATATTTTTAAACCGAGATGAATACGATATAATAATAACAATAACACTCTGCAATAATTAACAATAATTATTTATTAAATGATTTTTACTAATGATCAAATCACCTCCAGGATATGGTTCCATGATATTTCATCAAAATGACAATTCAACACACCTCCAAAAAGTGATATAGCGTCATGAAAAGTGATGAAACAAAAACTACGTTTAATAGTTACCTACGTAACCTATTTAGCCTAGTTTTTGTTTCATCACTTTTCATGACTTCATATCACTTTTTGGAGGTGTGTTGAATTATCATTTTGACGATATATCCGGTCACAGAGTCAGAAGGATCAAGTTATTTATTATTAGATCACGCACAAGTATTTATTGAAAAAAAAAATATATATATATTAATTACATATTTAAAAATACATCTTTCGCCATCGTACATTTCTTTCTTTCGAAAAGTTCAATAATAAAATTCTTATTGTTAAAAGTATAGAGTGTATAGTCTGGCCTCAAACCATTTTTTGTGTGTTTTGGTACTATATCATTTTCCTTTTTTGGCATTAGAGGTCAGCAGTCTATGCAGAGAGAGCTTTTATACTTATTACATAAATTTCCTCTACCGAATAAGATGAAGGTGATATAATTGTTAATTTCCTTCTCTTATCTCATATCTGTGAATAAATTGTGTAATTAATGAATGAATTTAAATCTATCTATTCAAATACTGCCGCCGCAAAGTTTGGTTCGCGGATTTGCCACCAGAGACAGGGATCTACACTTTCATTCGGGGATCTACGCTTCGCTAGTGGTTCGCGTCTAGGTCGAAATACAAACTTACTGGTCTTGAACTTGGATAATATTTATGTTCAGAGTTCATGAAACAATTTATTGTGATTTGTATTGTTTTCATTTTTAATATATTATAAGTTTAATGACTTTGACGTAATTGTGAAATGGAATTATCATTTATTGATACTTAACTTGATATTTTTATTTTTATTTTTTTTTTTTTTAGATGTCAATCAATTGCGGGATTATCGTAGAATTTCTCCGCTTGTGCAGCGATAATTAGCTTCTTTATCAGAGGAATTTTTGCGTCGTTATGAAGCCTGATTGATCCACTAGGGTGCACGCATTCAACGCTATTAACTTACCGCTTATTATAATATATATATATATATATATATATATTTCGCTTGTTTATTATTATTCTGGACCGACATGATATACACGTTCTGTTAAAATGTATATTTATGATAATGCTATATATGAGGAGGTAAAACATTGTATGTATTATATCGACTTTTGCTTTATGACAATAATGAAAATATTGGCGGCCCTAATAAGGGCCTTTTGTTTGACTTGGACGACGATGATGATGATGATGAGTCGTTTGTTTGTTCTCGGTGTTGCTGGGTGTCGTGTCGGTCAAGTTGGTCGGTAGTCTGTCCATCTGTTGGCTCCTCACTTGGAGCTGGTGTACTTGGTGACGGCCTTGGTGCCCTCGGACACGGCGTGCTTGGCCAGCTCGCCGGGAAGGAGCAGCCTGACGGCGGTCTGGATCTCCCTGCTGGTGATCGTGGACCTCTTGTTGTAGTGGGCCAGGCGGGAGGCCTCGGCGGCGATGCGCTCGAAGATGTCGTTCACGAAGCTGTTCATGATGCTCATCGCCTTGGAGGAGATACCGGTGTCGGGGTGCACCTGCTTCAGCACTTTGTAGATGTAGATTGCGTAGCTCTCCTTCCTCCTGCGCTTAGACTTCTTCTTGTCCCCCTTGGAGATGTTCTTCTGGGCCTTGCCCGACTTCTTGGCTGCTTTTCCGCTTGTCTTGGGTGGCATCTTGCTTGCTGCTCGTCGATTTTGACTTTGAAAATCTGCCTTTTTGAGTTGTAGTTTACTTTACTTTCACGACGCTGTGGCGGCGATCGGCTAGGGCGGCTCTCTTTCGCCTCGAGCTAGCTAGCTAGCACCCGTGCGGCCCCCTCTGCTATAGCATCGCCCGTAGCGGGGGGGAGCCGAGAGCGGCCATTGTTAGCGAGCTCGCCGAGAACGTAAATACACGTCCCGTGACCGAAAATCGGCAAAAGTATTCCCAGACTCGCCTAATCGAGTCTGCTATTCCGCTATCGAAGCAGTTCGCAAGCACCCAGCACCCCTATCATGTCAGGTCGCGGCAAAGGAGGCAAAGTGAAGGGAAAGGCAAAGTCCCGCTCTAACCGCGCCGGACTCCAGTTCCCCGTCGGACGTATCCACCGCCTGCTGAGGAAGGGCAACTACGCCGAGAGGGTGGGCGCCGGTGCCCCCGTCTACCTGGCCGCCGTCATGGAGTACCTGGCCGCCGAGGTTCTCGAGCTGGCCGGCAACGCCGCCAGGGACAACAAGAAGACCAGGATCATCCCCCGCCATCTGCAGTTGGCCATCCGAAACGACGAGGAGCTCAACAAGCTGCTCTCCGGCGTGACCATTGCTCAGGGAGGTGTTCTGCCCAACATTCAGGCTGTTCTCCTGCCCAAGAAGACAGAAAAGAAGGCGTAATTTTGACATCGACAAACTATACTAACATCAGAAAAACAAAATGAACGTCCCTCAAGTCCACGACCACCACACCATACCATCAAGATGACTTGATTCATTATTTAAAAAAGGCCCTTCTCAGGGCCGCCAATTTTTCTCACTATTTTAAAATTACAAAAGTCGTTATATACCTACACTATATGTAAATAATTATATTCTTCATGGTCTTAAATCTATGTATGTGCAAAATATATTCTATTCATGCATTATTATTGGCGAAAAGTTGACATTTTAAATCTCATTCAATTTGAGGTTAAAAAAGCAACGTGTCAATCAATCAATTTGTGATTAATGGATAATGGCAAATGGATTAAAATTAGCTCGATCTACAAGCTGTATCTCCTTTATGACGATGATTTTATTGAGTCTAGTCGTATTATATGATATTTTCGACTGTTTTATGACTATTCATTCATTTAGATATTTTACAATAAGCACTTACCCTTAATTTGACATTTATGACCACAGACAATGATAAATTATAGATGATAAATCAATACAATAGTGATGGGGGTGACGCGTCCGACACTTTCACAAAGAAAGTGATTAAAAAGTTTTAAAAAACATGAATAAATTATGGATATGGGGTGGGTGTGGGGTTTTCGTATTTTCGAAAGAGTAATTTGCAATAGGATGAACATTTGGCGGCCCTGATAAGGGCCATTTTGGGTCGAAATTGGAATGGTGAGCTGTTGTTTGTTTGTTTGTTTGTTGTCTCGCTTCGATCCGATTGATTTGATTAGATGGTCGGTCGGTTGGTTGCATGCTCGCGGCTTAAGCACGCTCTCCGCGGATGCGTCTCGCCAGCTGGATGTCCTTGGGCATGATGGTGACGCGCTTGGCGTGGATCGCGCAAAGGTTGGTGTCCTCGAAGAGGCCGACCAGGTAGGCCTCGCTCGCCTCCTGCAGGGCCATCACGGCTGAGCTCTGGAAGCGCAGGTCGGTCTTGAAGTCCTGGGCGATCTCGCGCACCAGCCGCTGGAAGGGCAGCTTGCGGATCAGCAGCTCCGTGCTCTTCTGGTAGCGGCGGATCTCGCGAAGGGCGACCGTGCCGGGCCTGTAGCGATGGGGCTTCTTCACTCCTCCGGTGGCGGGCGCGCTCTTCCTCGCCGCCTTCGTGGCCAGCTGCTTCCTGGGGGCCTTGCCTCCGGTAGACTTGCGGGCGGTCTGCTTTGTACGAGCCATGTTCTGTTTGAAATATTACAGTGACCCGAAAAACGGTCTCGTCGCCCTATTTATAGGAAAGAACCGTGAGAGTACGACGGTGCGATTCCATTGGTCGCCCGCCGGGTCTTGGGGAGTGAGTAAAACAGGGTTGCCAATGCGTATGTTCTAAAATACCCACAGTGGAAAATTCAAAATCACAATTATGTATATGATTTTTTTTTTTAAATATATATGTACATTAATATGCGTATATAATTCGTAAAAATAAGTATTTATGCTACATTTATAATATATATATATATATATATATATATATATCCTGCGAAAGAAAACGAAATTATAGTACTTTTAATAATTGGCAATATTGTCGGAAAATCAAAAAAAAAAAAAAAAAAAAACTTTTAATGGGATCTCCGCACTTTAACTTTTCTTATTAAATTTACAATTCATAAGAATTCACCGCGATTTTCTGGAATTCACCACGAATTGGCAACCCTGCAGTCAGTCAGGCTACGCGAGTGGGGGGCCATCGTCGGTTTTGCCAGAGAGTATATAATGAAGGCGAAATCCGGAAACTCAAAAAATCGTTCTTCACCCGCCTTACTGAGCGGTTGCCTTCGCGTTCGTCTCAACCGAAAACAAACCAAAAAACACCATGACCGGTCGCGGAAAGGGAGGAAAAGGCCTCGGAAAGGGTGGAGCCAAGCGTCACAGGAAGGTGCTTCGCGATAACATCCAGGGCATCACGAAGCCGGCCATCCGCCGTCTGGCTCGCAGGGGAGGCGTCAAGCGTATCTCCGGCCTGATCTACGAGGAGACTCGCGGAGTGCTGAAGGTGTTCCTGGAGAACGTGATCAGGGATGCTGTCACCTACACCGAGCACGCCAAGAGGAAGACCGTCACCGCCATGGACGTCGTGTACGCCCTGAAGCGCCAGGGTCGCACCCTGTACGGCTTCGGCGGCTAGGCTGCGCGCGACCACCACACCATCACCGTCACCGTCACATCCACCCGATTGTTTATTTACGACAACACACTACTTGGCAGTGTGATAAAACTCACAAAACGGCCCTTCTCAGGGCCACCACTATGTTCAAGCCGTTTAATGCATCTTACACAATTCTCGGACCGACAGCCCGCAAAGTATAATATAATATGATTAGTCACGCGAGGTAAGAATTATTCTGAGGCGCAAAGAACGCCGTTTTATTTGTAAAAATAAAAAGTAGAGTTAAATTCAGAAATTTTAAACGATTCCCTCTTCACGGCAAATAAGAATCTATGAAAAAACATAAAAATAACCGCGCCGGAGCAGAAAAATTTAATCGTTTTTAATTTAAAGTTAATATTCTCTATGTAAACAGCACACGCCCCTGGCACGAGGATTAAAAAAATGTTACCTGGCTACATATCGAGTCGGAGGTCTTCCGTCTTTTGGTAGGAAGGGAAAAAAAAAAAAAAAAAAGACAAATAAGATAAGACAAAACAAGACAAAAAAAAAAAAAAAAAAAAAAAAAAAATTAACCCTAACAAAAATGCACGTTTTCATTGTACAGCAGGGAAGGAAAATAAATTTAAAAGTTTTATACTTTTTACTAAAAATTCACCTTCATACTGTGTGTGTGGACTGTAAGAATTTCATTTTTGGGCTGCGTCCTTTTCATTGATGTTGTCATTCTGTGAAAAAATTCGTAAGCCTTTAAATTACTTTATGACATAATTACTCTATGACTTACTATTATTATGCGCTTCTCTATGGCCCTTCCGGAAAAACCCTTATCCGTGTTTTATTGCCATTATATAAGTTATGCGACGGAATGGTTATGATAATAATAATAATAATAATAAATACTATGGAATTCGGTGGAATGAATAATAATTCACGTATTTTACTATTATACCTCTCGCGATACTCTCTCTAATCTCATCGAATATTTTTGTATTATGCATTTATGAAATCATTGGTAGCCCTGAAAAGGGCTTTTTATCGTCAACAACTTGGCACCGCGACTCGGGTGCTCGCTTTCCGCCAGCTGATATATCCGCGGTGGTGATAGATATATTATATAATGACAATATATAACTATACACACACGTGAAGTCATGTGGAAGTCCTACTTCTTGGGTGCGGCCTTCTTCGCTGCGGGCTTGCCCTTGGGAGCTGCGGCAGCCTTCTTCGGCTTGGGCGCCTTGGGCTTCTTGGTCGGGGGCTTGGCCGACTTCTTCGCCTTCGTGGGGCTCTTCGGCTTCGCGGCGGGCTTCTTGGCGGCGGCGGCGGCGGCCTTCTTGGCCGGCGAGCCGGCGGGAGCCTTCTTCGCCTTGGCGGGGGCGACGGCCTTCTTCGCCTTGGCGGGCGCGGCGGCCGCCTTCCTGGGCTTCTTGGCGGCGGAGGCGGCAGAGGTGCGCTTCTTGGGCGCGGCGGCGGCCGGCTTCTTGGCGCCACCGGCGGAACCCTTGGCCTTCGCCTCCAGCTTGAAGGAGCCGGACGCTCCCTTGCCCTTGGTCTGGACCAGGGCGCCGGACTCGACGGCTCCCTTCAGGTACTTCTTGATGAAGGGGGCCAGCTTATCGGCGTCGACCTTGTAGTTAGCGGTGATGTACTTCTTGATCGCCTGCAGGGAGGAGCCGCCGCGCTCCTTCAGCTCCTTGATGGCGTTGTTGACCATCTCGGACGTCTTCGGGTGAGAGGGCTTCGCCTTCGGCTTCTTGGCCGCCGCGGCGGATGCCTTTGCCTTCTTAGCGGGAGTGGCCGGAACGGGAGACGCCGCCGTCGCTGCTAGTGCTGTATCTGCCATTGTAGACTGGTGCTGGTGGTGCTGTTCGGCTTGCTTGCTGATGCTGAATATATCCTCAAAAAAAAATTAAATTTTCGGAATTCGAATGGCGTCCCTACCGTGCCGCCGGCGCAGAGAGCTCGCTTGTCGATTGTGATGATGAAAACGTGTATCATTTATGCTTAGGTCCTCGGAGTAAAATAGGATTTTATCGGCGAGGATAAATTTTCCTTAACGGTAGGGCGCGGGCGGGCGTAGGACAGAGATGTGGGCCCGCGGAGGGCGGGGAATCTGCGCTCCCCGGGAGCGGCGCTAGGCGCAGTGAGGCTACGGATGAGGAAATGCGCGAGGGCGGCGACTCGGAGTGCCACAAAAGAGACCGCAGCTCGGGAGACCCTCGAGTCGGCGGGTCGGGAGGGCGGCGTGGGCGAGGGCGGGACTCCGGCCGAGGGGTCCCGCAGCATTCCCGCCGTCGGGGGGCCCCGCGAGCGCCGACAGGGCTCCCGAGCCGCCCCGCCGTAGAACGGCGTGCCGGCCCACAGCATACATCGGGCTCGCGGTGCTCGGGCCTGTATAATATTATGTGTACGCCAAACCGACCTAGGCGTGATAATAATGCGAAATAAATTAATTATGTTATACGAAATTAATTTGAAAAAAAAATTAAACGAGCCCTACTGATGATGCTATTATATCTGATTTCTTACAGGACAGCCGGGGGCGGCGCGGCGCGGCGTGAGATACGAGCCCTCGAAGACATGAAAATAATAACCTGGTTAAACTATTAATGTTTGCGATTGTTTATGTGCTTAAAAAAAAAATAAAAATAATAAAAAAAATGAATTATGATGATGATGATGATGAATAACGAAAGTAGGAAAACAAAAAAAAAAAAAAACAAAAAACTACAGACAGACAGACAGACAGACAGACAAAGAAACAAAAACCATAACTAATATAAGATATTTAATCAGAACATCATCGGATGACATATAACTGGAAAAATAACAGCAGCAAATAAATGTCTAGCATCACTTAATCCAATGATGGGAAAGAAAAGTCGTTTGTCAACGGATAATAAATTACTTCTTTATAAAACAACAATAAGACCAGGTTTCACGTACGGATGCCCCATTTGGAGGCACGCCGCTCCAAATCTCATACAAAAGATTCATCTCTTTCAAAATAAAGCCATTAGACTTGCTTTAAACGCACCTAAATGGATTAGAATTTCTTCTATCCATAATGACACCAACATTCCGTTGATAAAGGACTTGATTGTTTCCCAAGCAACCAAATTTTATGCCGGCCTTCCCAGCCATACTAATCCTACAATAAATTCCCTTTCAAAATATAGCGAAAACGATAAATTTAAATATAAAAAACCCAAGATAGTCCTCCGGAAGGAATAATAACCTGCATACAGCCGCAGTATAGTTTTTAAGCTCTTGTTCAACAAACACCAATATAATAATAAAAATAACTGTAAAGAATCTAAAGATAATCAAATATAATTATGTTAGAGTCAGTAAAAAAAAATCATGTTTAGGAACTCTGTAAAATTAAGTAAATCAAAAGTCATCGGATGTGTTTACAAATTATTTGAAAATTTGTCAGCTGCATTTAGAACAAATAAAAATAAAATTTGACGTTATCGTCAATAGACTTTTTGTTTTATTTTTTTCTCCTTTTAACTAAATTGCCACTACATTTAATCTGAAAAAAAAAAAAAAAGAAAAAAGAAACACGTGGAAAGAAGCTGTGGGTGTGCGAAAGAAAACTTATTACTTTTAATGAAGTTAAATGTTGGAAAATTTATGATTTAAATTTAATTATGGAATAAATGAAAATATCAACGGAATATATGTCGATAATTATTCACGCATCATCAGATAGTTGCACGTTTGATTGATCCACCCACTGAACTTGACACTTGGAAACGGAAACGGAAGTCAATCGCGATGCATTGTTCATGAAAAATGATGGCCGCCCGGCGTGACCGACCCCAGAGAGGGCGGCCGTTCAGGTGTTCGGGGGTCCGGTGAGAGAGCGCGGAGGCGACGGTGAAAAGCGGCGAGGAAAAAGGGTGAAATAATACGGCGAAATGAAATGAAAAGAAAGCGGAGGTTCGGACGCACACGCGCCATTTTTGTTCGGATCGTTTCGCGCGCGCGAAGATTATTATTTAATGATTATTTAACAAACATCACACACGCGCACACACGCGCACACACGCGCACACACACACAACACACACAACACATCAGATCCGTATAACTGGCATCAAATCGATTGATCAAAGTTTATTTACGTTATTATCAAACGGCGATCGCGAGAGTTACGAGATGAACACAAACAACAAGATTGACAACTGTCTAAACCATAGAAAGAAGAAATTGGTAGAAAAAAAAAAACAACAGAAAAAGAAACGTAAAAATAAAGAGAATCCCCTCTGTTTGAATACTCCCCCTATGTCCATGGCTATTTGGGTTAACGATTAAAATTAAGTATAATTATAAAAAAAAAGTCATTTAATCAAAATAATTTTTAATGATTAAATTGAATTTAAATTTAATAATTAAAAACTAATGGTAATTCTGTCTCATGTTTGAATTCAATATAACATATTATTACATATTTGTAATACTGATTAATCACACATTTCGTAAGCAAGGAGGAAGATTTCTGTGCAAGCGAAACCACAATTCGATATTCACACAAAAATAGTAAACAAATTAATTCCAAAAGTATTCACGTTTCTTTCCTGACATGGCGCTGCATGGACTCACACCGATCTAGTATTAATATTAAAAGTGATGAATAAAAAATAAAAAATAATGTTGTGAAATAATTGATGTTCATCGGTAAGTACTTGATGCAATTATTTAATCAAAAATCTGCGGTGAAATAACATATATTTGCGATGGCAACACTGACCCATGAATTCGTTTTCCTTACGTCAAATGTTGTTTATTGTTTTACCGTTTTGTTTGAAATCATATTTTCGATCTAGCCTCTGTCACGACAGAGATCATTGTGTTTTTAGATCAGTGTTTTTACAGTGGAGAAACTTTAATCAATTGATATGATGTGCGTGATATATCTACGTATCTGATTTTATATCGGGCAATAATGCGAATTGTTTGTTTTGACATGACGTGAATAAATCCCGCTTCTCCGGTAGATATCCACCGGATCGGGTAGTTCATTCGTCCCCATGCCGTCCATCGTCTTCTCCCATCCGTCATAGTCATCATCTTCGTCATAATAATATTATATCGCAAACAAACGAATATAAAACGATCGCAAAAAAAAATCAAAATGACACCTGAATGTTCAGACGATGTGTACATCGTGGAACTTCATAATGCGGTGTTTAGTAGAAGAATTTGTAAACTTTTTAAGTTCATTTCATCAAAGTTCACCAGTCCTAAAGAGTCATATATTCTCGAGCCTTTAAAAAAATAAATATCAATTCTACTTGTGCCCCTAATCTTCTAATAAACCATACAATAGGCAACAGTAATGTGTGTTAAAAGAATAGCAAATGTGAAATTAATGTCCAGTGTTTTTCTACTACAGTGTGTTTATCTGAGCTTGACTGGCCAGGTTTGGCCATGTTTTGCCATGTTTTTCTGTTTTCACAAAAGGGCGCTATACAAATTATCGAATTATTGTTATTACAAGGCATCCGTATCATTTGTGTAATCAAATGTCCCAACTGCTGCTAACCACCTGTAGCCAATGAGACTATGGCATCCCCAATTGGGGTATGAGTGAATGTACAGAACGGTGGGTCAACAGTTGGTATGACTTAGATAATAATGAAAAGTAAGAATAACCTAACCTAGCCTAGCCTAGCTTAGCCTAACCCAAACTAGCCTAACCCAACCCAAACTCACATAACCTAAACCAACCTAACCCAACATAACCTAACCCAACCCAACCTAACCAAACATAACCTAACCTAACCCAACCCAACCCAACCTAACCAAACATAACCTAACCCAACCTAACCAAACATAACCTAACCTAACCCAACCTAACCTAGCCCAACCTAACCTAGCCCAACCTAACCTAACCTAACCTAACCTAACCCAACATAACCTAACCTAACCCAACATAACCTAACCTAACCCAACATAACCTAACCTAACCTAACCTAACCTAACCTAACCTAACCCAACCCAACCCAACCCAACCTAACCTAACCCAACCTAACCCAACCCAACCTAACCCAACCTAACCTAACCCAACCTAACCCAACCTAACCTAACCTAACCTAACCTAACCTAACCCAACCTAACCTAACCTAACCTAACCTAACCCAACCTAACCTAACCTAACCCAACCTAACCTAACCCAACCTAACCCAACCTAACCTAACCTAACCCAACCTAAACTAACCCAACCTAAACTAATCCAACCTAAACTAACCTAACCCAACCTAAACTAATCCAACCTAATCTATAACCTAACCTACAACCCAACCCAACCCAACCTAACAGCGTTGTCTGTGTGGTGCGAGGAGTCCTTTTTGTGTACTATTTTTTTTTTTAAATACCTCTTTCTTCCCCCCCCCCCCCACCCTTCCATTCCCCCCGCTTCTGATCTCCAATTATTAATGATATTATTGTGTTTGCTGTTTTTGTCACCGGAACATTGTTTGTGTTGTGCGTGGTGTCCCTTTTGAGTGCCATTTTTTTTTTTTAACCCCCCCTCTCTATCTTCCCCCTCCTCTGATCAGCCATTTATTAATGAATGATATTATTGTGTTTTTGCAGGTTCCTTCCAACCGGAGCATTTTCTGTGTTGGGCGAGGAGTCGAGGTGAGCGGTGATGCGCTGCTTTCACGGAGTGGGTGCGAGCAGCTCGCTCTCTGCTGTCCCGGGAAACTTGTACGGGCCCGAAGCCAGCCGGAGACCCGCTCTCCTGTTATTCTTAAAGTCAAGAAATGTAAGAACAACTAGCACAGACGAATTCTTAATTAACGTCATATCAATTAAGCAACTCTATTCTAAAACAATACTACTTTACACATTTACATAAATACAAACCACATTAAATAACAACCGACACGCATGTGTATCGGTGTACAATATGTACATTTTAACGCAGCGTCACGTTCATTGTACATTATAGTTTCATAAAGTGCAAACTTTTAGACGTGAGTTGTTATAATAGATTGCCTTGTTGGTAATAAGAAAGAGCATTAAATTTTAAATACATATATCCTGGAGGTGATTTGATCATTAGTAAAAATCATTTAATAAATAATTATTGTTAATTATTGCGTTTTGATGAAATATCATGGAACCGACAGGTTTTGATCATCATATTAATAATTCTCCGCTCGTAAATGAATTGAACAACGTGAAATGGGTGAAGCGATGATATTATTTTATTATAACATTATCAGACGTCAATATTTTTAAACCGAGATGAATACGATATAATAATAACAATAACACTCTGCAATAATTAACAATAATTATTTATTAAATGATTTTTACTAATGATCAAATCACCTCCAGGATATGGTTCCATGATATTTCATCAAAATGACAATTCAACACACCTCCAAAAAGTGATATAGCGTCATGAAAAGTGATGAAACAAAAACTACGTTTAATAGTTACCTACGTAACCTATTTAGCCTAGTTTTTGTTTCATCACTTTTCATGACTTCATATCACTTTTTGGAGGTGTGTTGAATTATCATTTTGACGATATATCCGGTCACAGAGTCAGAAGGATCAAGTTATTTATTATTAGATCACGCACAAGTATTTATTGAAAAAAAAAATATATATATATTAATTACATATTTAAAAATACATCTTTCGCCATCGTACATTTCTTTCTTTCGAAAAGTTCAATAATAAAATTCTTATTGTTAAAAGTATAGAGTGTATAGTCTGGCCTCAAACCATTTTTTGTGTGTTTTGGTACTATATCATTTTCCTTTTTTGGCATTAGAGGTCAGCAGTCTATGCAGAGAGAGCTTTTATACTTATTACATAAATTTCCTCTACGAATAAGATGAAGGTGATATAATTGTTAATTTCCTTCTCTTATCTCATATCTGTGAATAAATTGTGTAATTAATGAATGAATTTAAATCTATCTATTCAAATACTGCCGCCGCAAAGTTTGGTTCGCGGATTTGCCACCAGAGACAGGGATCTACACTTTCATTCGGGGATCTACGCTTCGCTAGTGGTTCGCGTCTAGGTCGAAATACAAACTTACTGGTCTTGAAC
>JAIUSX010000737.1:0-31338 GCA_026573805.1 Hesperophylax magnus | reverse complement strand
GGGTTCGGAATTTAGAACCCATTATTCTGGCTCTATGAAACCAAACGGGCTGAAATTTTTGAAGAGTGATAAGAAGTATGGTCCAAAGCGATATCAGTTATAAAATCTCTATAAAATAGCATTTCTGAGAAATTCGTCATTCTTTTGGGCGCTCCTTGGAGACTTAGGTTCGAAATTGAAACCCCATTTTTTTTAGGCTTTAGATCACCAAACGGGCTGAAATTTCGAAATCCCTATCAGAATCATAGTCCAGGCTGAAATCACTCTTAATATCTGGAAAAACTGACGTTTTTGATAAAAGTATCTTTTTTACTGCGCTATTTTGATACTTGGGTTCAATAATCAAATGCCATTTTTTCAGGCTCTATGGTACCAAACGCGCTGAAATTTCGGAATCCCTATCAGACTCATGGTCCAAACTGAAATCAGTCTTTATATCTGGAAAAAGTTGCATTTCTGGAAAAATCATATTTTTTATATAGCAATTTTGAGACTTAGGTTCGGACTTTAGAACCCATTATTTCTGGCTCTGTGAAACCAAACGCGCTGAAATTTCGGAATCCCTATCAGTCTCATGGTCCAAACTGAAATCAGTCTTTATATCTGGAAAAAGTTGCATTTCTGGAAAAATCATATTTTTTATATAGCAATTTTGAGACTTGGGTTTGGATTTTAGAACCCATTATTTCTGGCTCTATAAAACCAAACGGGCTGAAATTTTGGAATAGTGATAAGAATTATGGTCCAAAGCGATATCAGTTTTAAAATCTCTAAAAAGTAGCATTTCTGAAAATATCATCATTCTTATGGGCGCTATTTGGAGAATTAGGTTCGATATTCAAATGCCAATTTGGCTCTACCGTACCAAAGTGGCCGAAATTTAGGAAACCATTTCAGAATCCTGGTTCAGATTGAAATCACTCTTAAAATCTGAAAAAAGTGTTATTTCTGGAAAAATCATATTTTTTATATAGCAATTTTGAGACTTGGGTTCGGACTTTAGAACCCATTGTTTCTGGCTCTATGGTACCAAACGGGCTGAAATTTAGGAATAGTGATAAGAAGTATGGTCCAAAGGGATATCAGATATAAAATCTCTATAAAATAGCATTTCTGAGAAATTCGTCATTCTTTTGGGCGCTCCTTGGAGACTTAGGTTCGAAATTGAAACCCAATTTTTTTAGGCTTTATGTCACCAAACGGGCTGAAATTTCGAAATCCCTATCAGAATCATAGTCCAAGCTGAAATCACTCTTAATATCTGGAAAAACTGACGTTTTTGATAAAAGTATCTTTTTTACTGCGCTATTTTGAGACTAGGGTTCAATAATCAAATGCCATTTTTTCAGGCTCTATTGTACCGAACGCGCTGAAATTTCGGAATCCCTATCAGTCTCATGTTCCAAACTGAAATCACTATTTATATCTGGAAAAAGTTGAATTTCTGGAAAAATCATATTTTTTATATAGCAATTTTGAGACTTGGGTTCGGACTTTAAAACTCACTTTTTCTTGCTCTATGAAACCAAACGGGCTGAAATTTTGGAAGAGTGATAAGAAGTATGGTCCAAAGCGATATCAGTTATAAAATCTCTATAAAATAGCATTTCTGAGAAATTCGTCATTCTTTTGGGCGCTCCTTGGAGACTTAGGTTCGAAATTGAAACCCCATTTTTTTTAGGCTTTAGATCACCAAACGGGCTGAAATTTCGAAATCCCTATCAGAATCATAGTCCAGGCTGAAATCACTCTTAATATCTGGAAAAACTGACGTTTTCGATAGAGTTATCTTTTTTACTGCGCTATTTTGAGACTTGGGTTCAATAATCAAATGCCATTTTTTCAGGCTCTATGGTACCAAACGCGCTGAAATTTCGGAATCCCTATCAGTCTCATGGTCCAAACTTAAATCAGTCTTTATATCTAGAAAAAGTTGCATTTCTGGAAAAATCATATTTTTTATATAGCAATTTTTAAACTTGGGTTCGGACTTTAGAACCCATTATTTCTGGCTCTGTGAAACCAAACGGGCTGAAATTTTGGAATAGTGGTAAGAAGTATGGTCCAAAGCGATATCAGTTATAAAATCTTTAAAAAGTAGCATTTCTAAGAAATTCATCATTCTTATGGGCGCTATTCTGAGAATTAGAATCGAAATTCAAACGCCAGTTTTTCAGGCTCTACCTTACCAAATCGGCTGAAATTTAGGAATCCCTTTCAGAATCATGGTTCAGATTGAAATCACTCTTAAAATCTGAATATAGTTGTATTTCTGGAAAAATCATATCTCTTATACAGCAATTTTGAGACTTGGGTTCAATAATCAAATGCCATTTTTTCAGGCTCTATGGTACCAAACGCGCTGAAATTTCGGAATCCCTATCAGTCTCATGGTCCAAACTGAAATCAGTCTTTATATCTAGAAAAAGTTGCATTTCTGGAAAAATCATATTTTTTATATAGCAATTTTGAGACTTGGGTTCGGACTTAAGAACCCATTATTTCTGGCTCTGTGAAACCAAACGGGCTGAAATTTTGGAATAGTGGTAAGAAGTATGGTCCAAAGCGATATCAGTTATAAAATCTTTAAAAAGTAGCATTTCTAAGAAATTCATCATTCTTATGGGCGCTATTCTGAGAATTAGAATCGAAATTCAAACGCCAGTTTTTCAGGCTCTACCTTACCAAATCGGCTGAAATTTTGGAATCCCTTTCAGAATCATGGTTCAGATTGAAATCACTCTTAAAATCTGAAAAAAGTGTTATTTCTGGAAAAATCATATTTTTTATATAGCAATTTTGAGACTTGGGTTCGCACTTTAGAACCCATTGTTTCTGGCTCTATGGTACCAAACGGGCTGAAATTTAGGAATAGTGATAAGAAGTATGGTCCAAAGCGATATCATATATAAAATCTCTATAAAATAGCATTTCTGAGAAATTCGTCATTCTTTTGGGCGCTCCTTTGAGACTTAGGTTCGAAATTGAAACCCCATTTTTTTAGGCTTTATGTCACCAAACGGGCTGAAATTTCGAAATCCCTATCAGAATCATAGTCCAAGCTGAAATCACTCTTAATATCTGGAAAAACTGACGTTTTTGATAAAAGTATCTTTTTTACTGCGCTATTTTGAGACTTGGGTTCAATAATCAAATGCCATTTTTTCAGGCTCTATTGTACCGAACGCGCTGAAATTTCGGAATCCCTATCAGTCTCATGTTCCAAACTGAAATCACTCTTCATATCTTGAAAAAGTTGAATTTCTGGAAAAATCATATTTTTTATATAGCAATTTTGAGACTTGGGTTCGGACTTTAAAACTCACTTTTTCTTGCTCTATGGTATCAAACGGGCTGAAATTTAGGAATAGTGATAAGAATTATGGTCCAAATTGTAATCACTCTTAAAATCTGGAAAAAGTTGCATTTCTTGAAAAATCATATTTTTTATATAGCAATTTTGAGACTTGGGTTCGGACTTTAGAACCCATTATTTCTGGCTCTGTGAAACCAAACGGGCTGAAATTTTGGAATAGTGGTAAGAAGTATGGTCCAAAGCGATATCATTTATAAAATCTCCATAAAATAGCATTTCTGAGAAATTCGTCATTAATGTGGGCGCTCCTTGGAGACTTAGGTTCGAATTTGAAACCCCATTTTTTTTAGGCTTTAGATCACCAAACGGGCTGAAATTTCGAAATCCCTATCAGAATCATAGTCCAGGCTGAAATCACTCTTAATATCTGGAAAAACTGACGTTTTCGATAGAGGTATCTTTTTTACTGCGCTATTTTGAGACTTGGCTTCAATAATCAAATGCCATTTTTTCAGGCTCTATGGTACCAAACGCGCTGAAATTTCGGAATCCCTATCAGTCTCATGGTCCAAACTGAAATCAGTCTTTATATCTAGAAAAAGTTGCATTTCTGGAAAAATCATATTTTTTATATAGCAATTTTGAGACTTGGGTTCGGACTTTAGAACCCATTATTTCTGGCTCTTTGGTACCAAACGGGCTGAAATTTAGGAATAGTGATAAGAAGTATGGTCCAAAGCGATATCAGATATAAAATCTCTATAAAATAGCATTTCTGAGAAATTCGTCATTCTTTTGGGCGCTCCTTTGAGACTTAGGTTCGAAATTGAAACCCCATTTTTTTAGGCTTTATGTCACCAAACGGGCTGAAATTTCGAAATCCCTATCAGAATCATAGTCCAAGCTGAAATCACTCTTAATATCTGGAAAAACTGACGTTTTTGATAAAAGTATCTTTTTTACTGCGCTATTTTGAGACTTGGGTTCAATAATCAAATGCCATTTTTTCAGGCTCTATTGTACCGAACGCGCTAAAATTTCGGAATCCCTATCAGTCTCATGTTCCAAACTGAAATCACTCTTCATATCTTGAAAAAGTTGAATTTCTGGAAAAATCATATTTTTTATATAGCAATTTTGAGACTTGGGTTCGGACTTTAAAACTCACTTTTTCTTGCTCTATGGTATCAAACGGGCTGAAATTTAGGAATAGTGATAAGAATTATGGTCCAAATTGTATTCACTCTTAAAATCTGGAAAAAGTTGCAATTCTTGAAAAATCATATTTTTTATATAGCAATTTTGAGACTTGGGTTCGGACTTTAGAACCCATTATTTCTGGCTCTGTGAAACCAAACGGGCTGAAATTTTGGAATAGTGGTAAGAAGTATGGTCCAAAGCGATATCAGTTATAAAATCTCCATAAAATAGCATTTCTGAGAAATTCGTCATTCTTGTGGGCGCTCCTTGGAGACTTAGGTTCGAATTTGAAACCCCATTTTTTTTAGGCTTTAGATCACCAAACGGGCTGAAATTTCGAAATCCCTATCAGAATCATAGTCCAGGCTGAAATCACTCTTAATATCTGGAAAAACTGACGTTTTCGATAGAGGTATCTTTTTTACTGCGCTATTTTGAGACTTGGCTTCAATAATCAAATGCCATTTTTTCAGGCTCTATGGTACCAAACGCGCTGAAATTTCGGAATCCCTATCAGTCTCATGGTCCAAACTGAAATCAGTCTTTATATCTAGAAAAAGTTGCATTTCTGGAAAAATCATATTTTTTATATAGCAATTTTGAGACTTGGGTTCGGACTTTAGAACCCATTATTTCTGGCTCTTTGGTACCAAACGGGCTGAAATTTAGGAATAGTGATAAGAAGTATGGTCCAAAGCGATATCAGATATAAAATCTCTATAAAATAGCATTTCTGAGAAATTCGTCATTCTTTTGGGCGCTCCTTTGAGACTTAGGTTCGAAATTGAAACCCCATTTTTTTAGGCTTTATGTCACCAAACGGGCTGAAATTTCGAAATCCCTATCAGAATCATAGTCCAAGCTGAAATCACTCTTAATATCTGGAAAAACTGACGTTTTTGATAAAAGTATCTTTTTTACTGCGCTATTTTGAGACTTGGGTTCAATAATCAAATGCCATTTTTTCAGGCTCTATTGTACCGAACGCGCTGAAATTTCGGAATCCCTATCAGTCTCATGTTCCAAACTGAAATCACTCTTCATATCTTGAAAAAGTTGAATTTCTGGAAAAATCATATTTTTTATATAGCAATTTTGAGACTTGGGTTCGGACTTTAAAACTCACTTTTTCTTGCTCTATGGTATCAAACGGGCTGAAATTTAGGAATAGTGATAAGAATTATGGTCCAAATTGTAATCACTCTTAAAATCTGGAAAAAGTTGCATTTCTTGAAAAATCATATTTTTTATATAGCAATTTTGAGACTTGGGTTCGGACTTTAGAACCCATTATTCCTGGCTCTGTGAAACCAAACGGGCTGAAATTTTGGAATAGTGGTAAGAAGTATGGTCCAAAGCGATATCAGTTATAAAATCTTTAAAAAGTAGCATTTCTAAGAAATTCATCATTCTTATGGGCGCTATTCTGAGAATTAGAATCGAAATTCAAACGCCAGTTTTTCAGGCTCTACCTTACCAAATCGGCTGAAATTTAGGAATCCCTTTCAGAATCATGGTTCAGATTGAAATCACTCTTAAAATCTGAATATAGTTGTATTTCTGGAAAAATCATATCTATTTTACAGCAATTTTGAGACTTGGGTTCAATAATCAAATTCAATTTTTTCAGGCTCTATGGTACCAAACGCGCTGAAATTTCGGAATCCCTATCAGTCTCATGGTCCAATATGAAAACACTCTTTATATCTGGAAAAAGTTGCATTTCTATAAAAATCATACTTTTTATATACCAATTTTTAGACTTGGGTTCGGACTTTAAAACTCACTTTTTCTTGCTCTATGGTATCAAACGGGCTGAAATTTAGGAATAGTGATAAGAATTATGGTCCAAATTGTAATCACTCTTAAAATCTGGAAAAAGTTGCATTTCTGGAAAAATCATATTTTTTATATAGCAATTTTGAGACTTGGGTTCGGACTTTAGAACCCATTATTTCTGGCTCTGTGAAACCAAACGGGCTGAAATTTTGGAATAGTGGTAAGAAGTATGGTCCAAAGCGATATCAGTTATAAAATCTTTAAAAATTAGCATTTCTAAGAAATTCATCATTCTTATGGTCGCTATTCTGAGAATTAGAATCGAAATTCAAACGCCAGTTTTTCAGGCTCTACCTTACCAAATCGGCTGAAATTTTGGAATCCCTTTCAGAATCATGGTTCAGATTGAAATCACTCTTAAAATCTGAATATAGTTGTATTTCTGGAAAAATCATATCTCTTATAGAGCAATTTTGAGACTTGGGTTCAATAATCAAATTCAATTTTTTCAGGCTCTATGGTACCAAACGCGCTGAAATTTCGGAATCCCTATCAGTCTCATGGTCCAATCTTAAATCACTCTTTATATCTGGAAAATGTTGCATTTCTATAAAAATCATACTTTTTATATACCAATTTTAAGACTTGGGTTCGGACTTTAAAACTCACTTTTTCTTGCTCTATGGTATCAAACGGGCTGAAATTTAGGAATAGTGATAAGAATTATGGTCCAAATTGAAATCTCTCTTAAAATCTGAAAAAAGTTTCATTTCTGGAAAAATCATATTTTTTATATGGCAATTTTGAGACTTGGGTTTGGATTTTAGAACCCATTATTTCTGGCCCTATAAAACCAAACGGGCTGAAATTTTGGAATAGTGATAAGAATTATGGTCCAAAGCGATATCAGTTTTTAAATCTCTAAAAAGTAGCATTTCTGAAAATATCATCATTCTTATGGGCGCTGTTTGGAGAATTAGGTTCGATATTCAAAAGCCAATTTTTCAGGCTCTACCGTACCAAAGTGGCTGAAATTTTGGAAACCCTTTCAGAATCATGGTCCAAATTGAAATCACTCTTAAAATCTGAAAAATGAGTTATTTCTGGAAAAATCATATTTTTTATATAGCAATTTTGAGACTTGGGTTCGGAATTTAGAACCCATTATTTCTGGCTCTATGAAACCAAACGGGCTGAAATTTTTGAAGAGTGATAAGAAGTATGGTCCAAAGCGATATCAGTTATAAAATCTCTATAAAATAGCATTTCTGAGAAATTCGTCATTCTTTTGGGCGCTCCTTGGAGACTTAGGTTCGAAATTGAAACCCCATTTTTTTTAGGCTTTAGATCACCAAACGGGCTGAAATTTCGAAATCCCTATCAGAATCATAGTCCAGGCTGAAATCACTCTTAATATCTGGAAAAACTGACGTTTTTGATAAAAGTATCTTTTTTACTGCGCTATTTTGATACTTGGGTTCAATAATCAAATGCCATTTTTTCAGGCTCTATGGTACCAAACGCGCTGAAATTTCGGAATCCCTATCAGACTCATGGTCCAAACTGAAATCAGTCTTTATATCTGGAAAAAGTTGCATTTCTGGAAAAATCATATTTTTTATATAGCAATTTTGAGACTTAGGTTCGGACTTTAGAACCCATTATTTCTGGCTCTGTGAAACCAAACGCGCTGAAATTTCGGAATCCCTATCAGTCTCATGGTCCAAACTGAAATCAGTCTTTATATCTGGAAAAAGTTGCATTTCTGGAAAAATCATATTTTTTATATAGCAATTTTGAGACTTGGGTTTGGATTTTAGAACCCATTATTTCTGGCTCTATAAAACCAAACGGGCTGAAATTTTGGAATAGTGATAAGAATTATGGTCCAAAGCGATATCAGTTTTAAAATCTCTAAAAAGTAGCATTTCTGAAAATATCATCATTCTTATGGGCGCTATTTGGAGAATTAGGTTCGATATTCAAATGCCAATTTGGCTCTACCGTACCAAAGTGGCCGAAATTTAGGAAACCATTTCAGAATCCTGGTTCAGATTGAAATCACTCTTAAAATCTGAAAAAAGTGTTATTTCTGGAAAAATCATATTTTTTATATAGCAATTTTGAGACTTGGGTTCGGACTTTAGAACCCATTGTTTCTGGCTCTATGGTACCAAACGGGCTGAAATTTAGGAATAGTGATAAGAAGTATGGTCCAAAGGGATATCAGATATAAAATCTCTATAAAATAGCATTTCTGAGAAATTCGTCATTCTTTTGGGCGCTCCTTGGAGACTTAGGTTCGAAATTGAAACCCAATTTTTTTAGGCTTTATGTCACCAAACGGGCTGAAATTTCGAAATCCCTATCAGAATCATAGTCCAAGCTGAAATCACTCTTAATATCTGGAAAAACTGACGTTTTTGATAAAAGTATCTTTTTTACTGCGCTATTTTGAGACTAGGGTTCAATAATCAAATGCCATTTTTTCAGGCTCTATTGTACCGAACGCGCTGAAATTTCGGAATCCCTATCAGTCTCATGTTCCAAACTGAAATCACTATTTATATCTGGAAAAAGTTGAATTTCTGGAAAAATCATATTTTTTATATAGCAATTTTGAGACTTGGGTTCGGACTTTAAAACTCACTTTTTCTTGCTCTATGAAACCAAACGGGCTGAAATTTTGGAAGAGTGATAAGAAGTATGGTCCAAAGCGATATCAGTTATAAAATCTCTATAAAATAGCATTTCTGAGAAATTCGTCATTCTTTTGGGCGCTCCTTGGAGACTTAGGTTCGAAATTGAAACCCCATTTTTTTTAGGCTTTAGATCACCAAACGGGCTGAAATTTCGAAATCCCTATCAGAATCATAGTCCAGGCTGAAATCACTCTTAATATCTGGAAAAACTGACGTTTTCGATAGAGTTATCTTTTTTACTGCGCTATTTTGAGACTTGGGTTCAATAATCAAATGCCATTTTTTCAGGCTCTATGGTACCAAACGCGCTGAAATTTCGGAATCCCTATCAGTCTCATGGTCCAAACTTAAATCAGTCTTTATATCTAGAAAAAGTTGCATTTCTGGAAAAATCATATTTTTTATATAGCAATTTTTAAACTTGGGTTCGGACTTTAGAACCCATTATTTCTGGCTCTGTGAAACCAAACGGGCTGAAATTTTGGAATAGTGGTAAGAAGTATGGTCCAAAGCGATATCAGTTATAAAATCTTTAAAAAGTAGCATTTCTAAGAAATTCATCATTCTTATGGGCGCTATTCTGAGAATTAGAATCGAAATTCAAACGCCAGTTTTTCAGGCTCTACCTTACCAAATCGGCTGAAATTTTGGAATCCCTTTCAGAATCATGGTTCAGATTGAAATCACTCTTAAAATCTGAAAAAAGTGTTATTTCTGGAAAAATCATATTTTTTATATAGTAATTTTGAGACTTGGGTTCGCACTATAGAACCCATTGTTTCTGGCTCTATGGTACCAAACGGGCTGAAATTTAGGAATAGTGATAAGAAGTATGGTCCAAAGGGATATCAGATATAAAATCTCTATAAAATAGCATTTCTGAGAAATTCGTCATTCTTTTGGGCGCTCCTTGGAGACTTAGGTTCGAAATTGAAACCCCATTTTTTTAGGCTTTATGTCACCAAACGGGCTGAAATTTCGAAATCCCTATCAGAATCATAGTCCAAGCTGAAATCACTCTTAATATCTGGAAAAACTGACGTTTTTGATAAAAGTATCTTTTTTACTGCGCTATTTTGAGACTAGGGTTCAATAATCAAATGCCATTTTTTCAGGCTCTATTGTACCGAACGCGCTGAAATTTCGGAATCCCTATCAGTCTCATGTTCCAAACTGAAATCACTCTTTATATCTGGAAAAAGTTGAATTTCTGGAAAAATCATATTTTTTATATAGCAATTTTGAGACTTGGGTTCGGACTTTAAAACTCACTTTTTCTTGCGCTATGGTATCAAACGGGCTGAAATTTAGGAAAAGTGATAAGAATTATGGTCCAAATTGTAATCACTCTTAAAATCTGGAAAAAGTTGCATTTCTTGAAAAATCATATTTTTTATATAGCAATTTTGAGACTTGGGTTCGGACTTTAGAACCCATTATTTCTGGCTCTGTGAAACCAAACGGGCTTAAATTTTGGAATAGTGGTAAGAAGTATGGTCCAAAGCGATATCAGTTATAAAATCTTTAAAAAGTAGCATTTCTAAGAAATTCATCATTCTTATGGGCGCTATTCTGAGAATTAGATTCGAAATTCAAACGCCAGTTTTTCAGGCTCTACCTTACCAAATCGGCTGAAATTTAGGAATCCCTTTCAGAATCATGGTTCAGATTGAAATCACTCTTAAAATCGGAATATAGTTGTATTTCTGGAAAAATCATATCTCTTATACAGCAATTTTGAGACTTGGGTTCAATAATCAAATGCCATTTTTTCAGGCTCTATGGTACCAAACGCGCTGAAATTTCGGAATCCCTATCAGTCTCATGGTCCAAACTGAAATCAGTCTTTATATCTAGAAAAAGTTGCATTTCTGGAAAAATCATATTTTTTATATAGCAATTTTGAGACTTGGGTTCGGACTTAAGAACCCATTATTTCTGGCTCTGTGAAACCAAACGGGCTGAAATTTTGAATAGTGGTAAGAAGTATGGTCCAAAGCGATATCAGTTATAAAATCTTTAAAAAGTAGCATTTCTAAGAAATTCATCATTCTTATGGGCGCTATTCTGAGAATTAGAATCGAAATTCAAACGCCAGTTTTTCAGGCTCTACCTTACCAAATCGGCTGAAATTTTGGAATCCCTTTCAGAATCATGGTTCAGATTGAAATCACTCTTAAAATCTGAAAAAAGTGTTATTTCTGGAAAAATCATATTTTTTATATAGCAATTTTGAGACTTGGGTTCGCACTTTAGAACCCATTGTTTCTGGCTCTATGGTACCAAACGGGCTGAAATTTAGGAATAGTGATAAGAAGTATGGTCCAAAGCGATATCAGATATAAAATCTCTATAAAATAGCATTTCTGAGAAATTCGTCATTCTTTTGGGCGCTCCTTTGAGACTTAGGTTCGAAATTGAAACCCCATTTTTTTAGGCTTTATGTCACCAAACGGGCTGAAATTTCGAAATCCCTATCAGAATCATAGTCCAAGCTGAAATCACTCTTAATATCTGGAAAAACTGACGTTTTTGATAAAAGTATCTTTTTTACTGCGCTATTTTGAGACTTGGGTTCAATAATCAAATGCCATTTTTTCAGGCTCTATTGTACCGAACGCGCTGAAATTTCGGAATCCCTATCAGTCTCATGTTCCAAACTGAAATCACTCTTCATATCTTGAAAAAGTTGAATTTCTGGAAAAATCATATTTTTTATATAGCAATTTTGAGACTTGGGTTCGGACTTTAAAACTCACTTTTTCTTGCTCTATGGTATCAAACGGGCTGAAATTTAGGAATAGTGATAAGAATTATGGTCCAAATTGTAATCACTCTTAAAATCTGGAAAAAGTTGCATTTCTTGAAAAATCATATTTTTTATATAGCAATTTTGAGACTTGGGTTCGGACTTTAGAACCCATTATTTCTGGCTCTGTGAAACCAAACGGGCTGAAATTTTGGAATAGTGGTAAGAAGTATGGTCCAAAGCGATAACAGTTATAAAATCTCCATAAAATAGCATTTCTGAGAAATTCGTCATTCTTGTGGGCGCTCCTTGGAGACTTAGGTTCGAATTTGAAACCCCATTTTTTTTAGGCTTTAGATCACCAAACGGGCTGAAATTTCGAAATCCCTATCAGAATCATAGTCCAGGCTGAAATCACTCTTAATATCTGGAAAAACTGACGTTTTCGATAGAGGTATCTTTTTTACTGCGCTATTTTGAGACTTGGGTTCAATAATCAAATGCCATTTTTTCAGGCTCTATGGTACCAAACGCGCTGAAATTTCGGAATCCCTATCAGTCTCATGGTCCAAACTGAAATCAGTCTTTATATCTAGAAAAAGTTGCATTTCTGGAAAAATCATATTTTTTATATAGCAATTTTGAGACTTGGGTTCGGACTTTAGAACCCATTATTTCTGGCTCTTTGGTACCAAACGGGCTGAAATTTAGGAATAGTGATAAGAAGTATGGTCCAAAGCGATATCAGATATAAAATCTCTATAAAATAGCATTTCTGAGAAATTCGTCATTCTTTTGGGCGCTCCTTTGAGACTTAGGTTCGAAATTGAAACCCCATTTTTTTAGGCTTTATGTCACCAAACGGGCTGAAATTTCGAAATCCCTATCAGAATCATAGTCCAAGCTGAAATCACTCTTAATATCTGGAAAAACTGACGTTTTTGATAAAAGTATCTTTTTTACTGCGCTATTTTGAGACTTGGGTTCAATAATCAAATGCCATTTTTTCAGGCTCTATTGTACCGAACGCGCTGAAATTTCGGAATCCCTATCAGTCTCATGTTCCAAACTGAAATCATTCTTCATATCTTGAAAAAGTTGAATTTCTGGAAAAATCATATTTTTTATATAGCAATTTTGAGACTTGGGTTCGGACTTTAAAACTCACTTTTTCTTGCTCTATGGTATCAAACGGGCTGAAATTTAGGAATAGTGATAAGAATTATGGTCCAAATTGTAATCACTCTTAAAATCTGGAAAAAGTTGCATTTCTTGAAAAATCATATTTTTTATATAGCAATTTTGAGACTTGGGTTCGGACTTTAGAACCCATTATTTCTGGCTCTGTGAAACCAAACGGGCTGAAATTTTGGAATAGTGGTAAGAAGTATGGTCCAAAGCGATATCAGTTATAAAATCTTTAAAAAGTAGCATTTCTAAGAAATTCATCATTCTTATGGTCGCTATTCTGAGAATTAGAATCGAAATTCAAACGCCAGTTTTTCAGGCTCTACCGTACCAAATCGGCTGAAATTTTGGAATCCCTTTCAGAATCATGGTTCAGATTGAAATCACTCTTAAAATCTGAATATAGTTGTATTTCTGGAAAAATCATATCTCTTATAGAGCAATTTTGAGACTTGGGTTCAATAATCAAATTCAATTTTTTCAGGCTCTATGGTACCAAACGCGCTGAAATTTCGGAATCCCTATCAGTCTCATGGTCCAATCTTAAATCACTCTTTATATCTGGAAAATGTTGCATTTCTATAAAAATCATACTTTTTATATACCAATTTTAAGACTTGGGTTCGGACTTTAAAACTCACTTTTTCTTGCTCTATGGTATCAAACGGGCTGAAATTTAGGAATAGTGATAAGAATTATGGTCCAAATTGAAATCTCTCTTAAAATCTGAAAAAAGTTTCATTTCTGGAAAAATCATATTTTTTATATGGCAATTTTGAGACTTGGGTTTGGATTTTAGAACCCATTATTTCTGGCCCTATAAAACCAAACGGGCTGAAATTTTGGAATAGTGATAAGAATTATGGTCCAAAGCGATATCAGTTTTTAAATCTCTAAAAAGTAGCATTTCTGAAAATATCATCATTCTTATGGGCGCTGTTTGGAGAATTAGGTTCGATATTCAAAAGCCAATTTTTCAGGCTCTACCGTACCAAAGTGGCTGAAATTTTGGAAACCCTTTCAGAATCATGGTCCAAATTGAAATCACTCTTAAAATCTGAAAAATGAGTTATTTCTGGAAAAATCATATTTTTTATATAGCAATTTTGAGACTTGGGTTCGGAATTTTGAACCCATTATTTCTGGCTCTATGAAACCAAACGGGCTGAAATTTTTGAAGAGTGATAAGAAGTATGGTCCAAAGCGATATCAGTTATAAAATCTCTATAAAATAGCATTTCTGAGAAATTCGTCATTCTTTTGGGCGCTCCTTGGAGACTTAGGTTCGAAATTGAAACCCCATTTTTTTTTGGCTTTAGATCACCAAACGGGCTGAAATTTCGAAATCCCTATCAGAATCATAGTCCAGGCTGAAATCACTCTTAATATCTGGAAAAACTGACGTTTTTGATAAAAGTATCTTTTTTACTGCGCTATTTTGATACTTGGGTTCAATAATCAAATGCCATTTTTTCAGGCTCTATGGTACCAAACGCGCTGAAATTTCGGAATCCCTATCAGTCTCATGGTCCAAACTGAAATCAGTCTTTATATCTGGAAAAAGTTGCATTTCTGGAAAAATCATATTTTTTATATAGCAATTTTGAGACTTGGGTTCGGACTTTAGAACCCATTATTTCTGGCTCTGTGAAACCAAACGCGCTGAAATTTCGGAATCCCTATCAGTCTCATGGTCCAAACTGAAATCAGTCTTTATATCTGGAAAAAGTTGCATTTCTGGAAAAATCATATTTTTTATATAGCAATTTTGAGACTTGGGTTTGGATTTTAGAACCCATTATTTCTGGCTCTATAAAACCAAACGGGCTGAAATTTTGGAATAGTGATAAGAATTATGGTCCAAAGCGATATCAGTTTTAAAATCTCTAAAAAGTAGCATTTCTGAAAATATCATCATTCTTATGGGCGCTATTTGGAGAATTAGGTTCGATATTCAAATGCCAATTTGGCTCTACCGTACCAAAGTGGCCGAAATTTAGGAAACCATTTCAGAATCCTGGTTCAGATTGAAATCACTCTTAAAATCTGAAAAAAGTGTTATTTCTGGAAAAATCATATTTTTTATATAGCAATTTTGAGACTTGGGTTCGGATTTAGAACCCATTGTTTCTGGCTCTATGGTACCAAACGGGCTGAAATTTAGGAATAGTGATAAGAAGTATGGTCCAAAGGGATATCAGATATAAAATCTCTATAAAATAGCATTTCTGAGAAATTCGTCATTCTTTTGGGCGCTCCTTGGAGACTTAGGTTCGAAATTGAAACCCCATTTTTTTAGTCACCAAACGGGCTGAAATTTCGAAATCCCTATCAGAATCATAGTCCAAGCTGAAATCACTCTTAATATCTGGAAAAACTGACGTTTTTGATAAAAGTATCTTTTTTACTGCGCTATTTTGAGACTAGGGTTCAATAATCAAATGCCATTTTTTCAGGCTCTATTGTACCGAACGCGCTGAAATTTCGGAATCCCTATCAGTCTCATGTTCCAATCTGAAATCACTCTTTATATCTGGAAGAAGTTGAATTTCTGGAAAAATCATATTTTTTATATAGCAATTTTGAGACTTGGGTTCGGACTTTAAAACTCACTTTTTCTTGCTCTATGAAACCAAACGGGCTGAAATTTTGGAAGAGTGATAAGAAGTATGGTCCAAAGCGATATCAGTTAAAAATCTCTATAAAATAGCATTTCTGAGAAATTCGTCATTCTTTTGGGCGCTCCTTGGAGACTTAGGTTCGAAATTGGAACCCCATTTTTTTTAGGCTTTAGATCACCAAACGGGCTGAAATTTCGAAATCCCTATCAGAATCATAGTCCAGGCTGAAATCACTCTTAATATCTGGAAAAACTGACGTTTTCGATAGAGTTATCTTTTTTACTGCGCTATTTTGAGACTTGGGTTCAATAATCAAATGCCATTTTTTCAGGCTCTATGGTACCAAACGCGCTGAAATTTCGGAATCCCTATCAGTCTCATGGTCCAAACTGAAATCAGTCTTTATATCTAGAAAAAGTTGCATTTCTGGAAAAATCATATTTTTTATATAGCAATTTTGAGACTTGGGTTCGGAACTTAGAACCCATTATTTCTGGCTCTGTGAAACCAAACGGGCTGAAATTTTGGAATAGTGGTAAGAAGTATGGTCCAAAGCGATATCAGTTATAAAATCTTTAAAAAGTAGCATTTCTAAGAAATTCATCATTCTTATGGGCGCTATTCTGAGAATTAGAATCGAAATTCAAATGCCAGTTTTTCAGGCTCTACCTTACCAAATCGGCTGAAATTTTGGAATCCCTTTCAGAATCATGGTTCAGATTGAAATCACTCTTAAAATCTGAAAAAAGTGTTATTTCTGGAAAAATCATATTTTTTATATAGCAATTTTGAGACTTGGGTTCGCACTATAGAACCCATTGTTTCTGGCTCTATGGTACCAAACGGGCTGAAATTTAGGAATAGTGATAAGAAGTATGGTCCAAAGCGATATCAGATATAAAATCTCTATAAAATAGCATTTCTGAGAAATTCGTCATTCTTTTGGGCGCTCCTTTGAGACTTAGGTTCGAAATTGAAACCCCATTTTTTTAGGCTTTATGTCACCAAACGGGCTGAAATTTCGAAATCCCTATCAGAATCATAGTCCAAGCTGAAATCACTCTTAATATCTGGAAAAACTGACGTTTTTGATAAAAGTATCTTTTTTACTGCGCTATTTTGAGACTTGGGTTCAATAATCAAATGCCATTTTTTCAGGCTCTATTGTACCGAACGCGCTGAAATTTCGGAATCCCTATCAGTCTCATGTTCCAAACTGAAATCACTCTTTATATCTTGAAAAAGTTGAATTTCTGGAAAAATCATATTTTTTATATAGCAATTTTGAGACTTGGGTTCGGACTTTAAAACTCACTTTTTCTTGCGCTATGGTATCAAACGGGCTGAAATTTAGGAAAAGTGATAAGAATTATAGTCCAAATTGTAATCACTCTTAAAATCTGGAAAAAGTTGCATTTCTTGAAAAATCAAATTTTTTATATAGCAATTTTGAGACTTGGGTTCGGACTTTAGAACCCATTATTTCTGGCTCTGTGAAACCAAACGGGCTTAAATTTTGGAATAGTGGTAAGAAGTATGGTCCAAAGCGATATCAGTTATAAAATCTTTAAAAAGTAGCATTTCTAAGAAATTCATCATTCTTATGGGCGCTATTCTGAGAATTAGAATCGAAATTCAAACGCCAGTTTTTCAGGCTCTACCTTACCAAATCGGCTGAAATTTAGGAATCCCTTTCAGAATCATGGTTCAGATTGAAATCACTCTTAAAATCTGAATATAGTTGTATTTCTGGAAAAATCATATCTCTTATACAGCAATTTTGAGACTTGGGTTCAATAATCAAATGCCATTTTTTCAGGCTCTATGGTACCAAACGCGCTGAAATTTCGGAATCCCTATCAGTCTCATGGTCCAAACTGAAATCAGTCTTTATATCTAGAAAAAGTTGCATTTCTGGAAAAATCATATTTTTTATATAGCAATTTTGAGACTTGGGTTCGGACTTTAGAACCCATTATTTCTGGCTCTGTGAAACCAAACGGGCTGAAATTTTGGAATAGTGGTAAGAAGTATGGTCCAAAGCGATATCAGTTATAAAATCTTTAAAAAGTAGCATTTCTAAGAAATTCATCATTCTTATGGGCTTTATTCTGAGAATTAGAATCGAAATTCAAACGCCAGTTTTTCAGGCTCTACCTTACCAAATCGGCTGAAATTTTGGAATCCCTTTCAGAATCATGGTTCAGATTGAAATCACTCTTAAAATCTGAAAAAAGTGTTATTTCTGGAAAAATCATATTTTTTATATAGCAATTTTGAGACTTGGGTTCGCACTTTAGAACCCATTGTTTCTGGCTCTATGGTACCAAACGGGCTGAAATTTAGGAATAGTGATAAGAAGTATGGTCCAAAGCGATATCAGATATAAAATCTCTATAAAATAGCATTTCTGAGAAATTCGTCATTCTTTTGGGCGCTCCTTTGAGACTTAGGTTCGAAATTGAAACCCCATTTTTTTAGGCTTTATGTCACCAAACGGGCTGAAATTTCGAAATCCCTATCAGAATCATAGTCCAAGCTGAAATCACTCTTAATATCTGGAAAAACTGACGTTTTTGATAAAAGTATCTTTTTTACTGCGCTATTTTGAGACTTGGGTTCAATAATCAAATGCCAATTTTTCAGGCTCTATTGTACCGAACGCGCTGAAATTTCGGAATCCCTATCAGTCTCATGTTCCAAACTGAAATCACTCTTCATATCTTGAAAAAGTTGAATTTCTGGAAAAATCATATTTTTTATATAGCAATTTTGAGACTTGGGTTCGGACTTTAAAACTCACTTTTTCTTGCTCTATGGTATCAAACGGGCTGAAATTTAGGAATAGTGAAAAGAATTATGGTCCAAATTGTAATCACTCTTAAAATCTGGAAAAAGTTGCATTTCTTGAAAAATCATATTTTTTATATAGCAATTTTGAGACTTGGGTTCGGACTTTAGAACCCATTATTTCTGGCTCTGTGAAACCAAACGGGCTGAAATTTTGGAATAGTGGTAAGAAGTATGGTCCAAAGCGATATCAGTTATAAAATCTCCATAAAATAGCATTTCTGAGAAATTCGTCATTCTTTTGGGCGCTCCTTGGAGACTTAGGTTCGAAATTGAAACCCCATTTTTTTTAGGCTTTAGATCACCAAACGGGCTGAAATTTCGAAATCCCTATCAGAATCATAGTCCAGGCTGAAATCACTCTTAATATCTGGAAAAACTGACGTTTTCGATAGAGGTATCTTTTTTACTGCGCTATTTTGAGACTTGGGTTCAATAATCAAATGCCATTTTTTCAGGCTCTATGGTACCAAACGCGCTGAAATTTCGGAATCCCTATCAGTCTCATGTTCCCAAACTGAAATCACTCTTTATATCTTGAAAAAGTTGAATTTCTGGAAAAATCATATTTTTTATATAGCAATTTTGAGACTTGGGTTCGGACTTTAAAACTCACTTTTTCTTGCGCTATGGTATCAAACGGGCTGAAATTTAGGAAAAGTGATAAGAATTATGGTCCAAATTGTAATCACTCTTAAAATCTGGAAAAAGTTGCATTTCTTGAAAAATCAAATTTTTTATATAGCAATTTTGAGACTTGGGTTCGGACTTTAGAACCCATTATTTCTGGCTCTGTGAAACCAAACGGGCTTAAATTTTGGAATAGTGGTAAGAAGTATGGTCCAAAGCGATATCAGTTATAAAATCTTTAAAAAGTAGCATTTCTAAGAAATTCATCATTCTTATGGGCGCTATTCTGAGAATTAGAATCGAAATTCAAACGCCAGTTTTTCAGGCTCTACCTTACCAAATCGGCTGAAATTTAGGAATCCCTTTCAGAATCATGGTTCAGATTGAAATCACTCTTAAAATCTGAATATAGTTGTATTTCTGGAAAAATCATATCTCTTATACAGCAATTTTGAGACTTGGGTTCAATAATCAAATGCCATTTTTTCAGGCTCTATGGTACCAAACGCGCTGAAATTTCGGAATCCCTATCAGTCTCATGGTCCAAACTGAAATCAGTCTTTATATCTAGAAAAAGTTGCATTTCTGGAAAAATCATATTTTTTATATAGCAATTTTGAGACTTGGGTTCGGACTTTAGAACCCATTATTTCTGGCTCTGTGAAACCAAACGGGCTGAAATTTTGGAATAGTGGTAAGAAGTATGGTCCAAAGCGATATCAGTTATAAAATCTTTAAAAAGTAGCATTTCTAAGAAATTCATCATTCTTATGGGCGCTATTCTGAGAATTAGAATCGAAATTCAAACGCCAGTTTTTCAGGCTCTACCTTACCAAATCGGCTGAAATTTTGGAATCCCTTTCAGAATCATGGTTCAGATTGAAATCACTCTTAAAATCTGAAAAAAGTGTTATTTCTGGAAAAATCATATTTTTTATATAGCAATTTTGAGACTTGGGTTCGCACTTTAGAACCCATTGTTTCTGGCTCTATGGTACCAATCGGGCTGAAATTTAGGAATAGTGATAAGAAGTATGGTCCAAAGCGATATCAGATATAAAATCTCTATAAAATAGCATTTCTGAGAAATTCGTCATTCTTTTGGGCGCTCCTTTGAGACTTAGGTTTTTTTTTTTTTTTTTTTTTTTTTTAATAATAAGCTGATCTTTATTGAATGAAATTTTTTACATTTTTTTTTTTTTTTTAGACAATGTATAGATAGTCCCACGAAGCTGCCACATGGCTGCTTGTCTGCAGGTTCTATCTCAGTATACAATTATAATACAATAAATAAAATAAATAACAGACTCTTACATACAATCGTCCCAAGTACACTAACACTTTGAATGACAATACGATAACATACATTCAAAAATACAAGACAATATAGCACATAGATAACACACATTCAAAGTAAGACATATACGATAACACAATGTAATAGAATTAACATAACACAAATAAAAAGCTTGCTAGTGAACAAAAAAAAAAAAAAAAAACTACATTCATTTATATTAGAATTTAAACTTTCAATTAATGTCTTTCCTTTTCTTATTTGTTTGCTCTATTTTTTATAGATATACAGATTTTTCATTTATAAGCCACATCTTTACAGTTTTCATGCTTAAACTCTTATTTTCTGAAAAAACAAATTTATTTTTGAGCTTATTAAAAATCACTGGTACACAGTACTCCAGCGTTCGGCTTCCATACTTATTTGTTATTTTAGGTATTTTCAGCCCTTTGTTTTCTGTAAGACGTGTGCTGTGACTATGTACCAGTGGTTTTTTATAAGTACTATCGCCCCAGTTATCTTTAATGGTAAGGAACCAAAATAAACCTTTTATTGGGAGCAGGCCCTCAGCACAATATAAGAGTTGCACATTGTGTCTTTGTCTATACATATTAGGTGATACAATTTTTTTAATGATAGAGGTTTGCAAATTTTGTACATACTTAATATATGTCATGCTTGTATTTCCCCAGCTTCTAATTCCATATCTAAGAATAGATTCTACTAATGAGAAATATACTAGTTTGAGTGTGCTATGAGGCAAGACAAATTTTAATTTATAGAAACTGTTTGCTAGAGCTCTTAGCTGGTTACATATTTTAGTAACTTGCTTATCCCATTTAAATGTGTTATCTACTTTTAATCCCAGATAAGTATACTCGTTGACAAAATCAATTTTCTCACATTGGCAGTTGGATATTATTTTTCTATGGATGCATTCAAAGTTATGTGCGGTTAGTTTGGGGATATTCCACATTTTCAAACTTGGTGATCTGATATACATGCATTTTGTTTTCTTTACATTTATAACCAATCCTACATCGTGTGCCCATTTTAGCAGTTCATCAAAGTCGGTTTGCAATTCTTGAATCGCTATTTGAGGATTTTCATGAGATACTACAAGTGCGGTGTCATCTGCGAAAATGAATCTGCGCGCCTTTCTAAATAGTTTCGACATAGCTATAACATATATAATATATAATTTTGGGCCCAAAATTGACCCCTGTGGGACACCAGACCTTACAAATTTAGATTTACTCATCTCATTTAATATTTTTACCCTCATTTTTCTATTTGATAAGTAGTTATTAAAAAAAGTTAGCAGTTTACCACGGATTCCAATATTTTGTAGAAATTTTATTATTTGTTTATGGCATAGTGTATCAAAGGCTTTAGAGAAATCAATAAAGAGTACAAGTACATGTTTTTGAGAGTTGAGCTGGGTGTTTATGAAATTAGAAAAATTATTAAGTAGTGCGTCACAGCTTTTTTTTTTCTGGATCCCGTACTGACATTTGTCAATGATACCAAATTTATTTAAATATCCATCTAGGTATATTGCTATATATTTTTCGAGAATTTTTTCCAAGGCAGGTAATAGGGAAATAGGTCTGTAATTATTTATAATTGAATGATCACCGCCTTTAAAAATAGGTCTAACAATACTAGTTTTTAATTCTTCAGGTATTTGGCAAGTATCAATTATTGTGTTTATAAAATGAGTAATTACTGGGCTCAGTATTTTTACATGTTTTTTTATATCATACATACGTATTTGGTCCAATCCTGGTGTTTTTGAGTTTTTCAATATTCCGATAATAGATTCGATTTGTTTTACGCTAGCTCTGGGTAGGTACATAGAATGCGGTAAATCGTCTAGCTGGCACGGAGACGCACGGACATCACATTTGTGTAGTAACTCATTTACTCCCTCATCAAAGAAGTTAGCAAAATTTTCTGCAACTTCATCCGTCGGTTTGGTCTTCAAGAAGAATTTAGATATAACTGCGTCACAACTGGATTTGTTTTTTCTTCCTAATATTTTGTTTATTTCGTTCCACGTTTTTTTTATATCCTTAAAACAATTATTGAATTTGTTATTGAAGTACGTTTTTTTTGCATCTAATATTTGCTTATTTAGATTATTTCTGTATTTTTTGTAGTCTTTTTCATAATTCTTGTTTGTTGGCATGTTTTTCCATTTTCTCCATAATTTATCCCTCGTTTGTATATTTTCTATGAGAATATCGTTCATCCAACTTTTTTGATTATGGCGATACGTATTTTTTACTAATTTTGTGATACTGCTTTTTTCGTAGATTTTTTTAAAGTGTGATTTAATGTCTTGATATATGATATCCGGATCAGTGTGAATTTGAATTGAGTTCCAATCAGTTTTTGTAATCATTTCTCCAACTTTTTTTTCAGATAGTACAGTGTTGTATTCATGGTGCGATATTTTGCTTTTGTCCTTAGTGTAAAGGTATACTACAGACACGGCAGTTATATAATGATCTGCTATCCTTGTTTCGCATACGCATCAGTTAATTTCACACTTTTCTTTTTCTCTAATATATATGTGATCCAGACACGTCGCAGTTGTGTAGGTATTTACCACCGCTTCTCTCGTAATGTCATATATACATTTCACTAGACCGTAATTAGCCATTAAATTTTCGTATTGCAGAATTATTGAGTCGTGTTTATTTAATAGGTTTAAATTAATGTCTCCAAGTATCAAGATGGTTTCCTTAATATCAATGTTTCGTATTATATTTTCGAGCTGTTGTAGGAAGGTTTTTTTGTTCGTGTTCGGGGGTCGATATAATGCAAATAGATGTATACGTTTGTGTTTGTTTACGGAGAAGGTTCCATAGACGCACTCGAATGTAGTAGCTATTATATCTTTTTTTTCGAATGTATGGTTTTCTTTAATATAAATCATAATCCCGCCTCCCGATCTTTTTGTTCGGCAATAATAGAACGAGTTAAATCCTGATATTTTGTATAGATTTACACTGTTTTCGTCTATCGAGGTTTCACAGAGTATTATAATATCAATTTTATTTAGTTGACTATAAATACTTAGTAGGAATGTATTCCAGTACTTGGAGATAGACCTAATGTTCAAATTAACGACATTTATTGCTTTATCGCCTGTTTCATGTTTGAATTGGGTCCAGTTTTCGAACTTTTGAATCCGTTCGTATTCTATATCTGAGGTCTCAAAATCAATATTAGACGCCATAGTCAATTTTAGCTAAGTCCTTTTGAAGGGCTGCCTTGTAAGCCGGACAGTCCCTATCTCCGGACGGGTGGTTTGCGGGCTTGTGAAATCTCGTGCATGTCGCGCAGACTGGCTCCGTAGTAGCAGAAGGGCATGTCTCAGGGGTATGTCCTTCCCGGGCACAGTGCCCACATCTCGTCGTCTCCTTGCAGAACTTGTAGGAATGTCCTATCATCTGACACTTTGAGCACACAGTTAATCCAATAAAATCACGAACACCGCAAACTGTCCAATCAACAAATACGCGTCCTTGCTTGACCAGTGCATGTCTCAGGTATGTGGGGACCACGTAGATTCTATGGCATGCAGGTCCAGTTCGAGGGCCAGCTAGATGACTAAGCTTACATTTCTTTATGGTTTCATTTGTCTCCTCGATATTTTGCATTCCATTTAGGGCACACTCAAGAAAAGCTTCATCAGACAACTCCCTTGGAACGTTAAAGAAAATGACCCTTGGTAGCCTCTTTGTTGGGGGTCGGGCGCTCAGAGTCGCAGATTCGGTTACTATTTCCGACCTTAGTAATTTCTCTTGTTCCGCAGCACTAGCCGTATGGATGATTACTCCTTTGTTTCGTATATTTTTTACTCCGGTAATTCTTACTCCTAGCTGGGATGGCTTCAGTGCTTCCCTGATTATTTTCTTTGTTTCTTCGCTATCTTCCACTGATGGTAATTTTGGAAAGAAACAGACGGATGGCCTCGGTTTTCCTATGGGGACGTCCAAACGCGATAATGGTGGAGGTAAGTTAACTTTTTTACTTGCAACCTCTGCAAAAGAGAGACTCGCTTCCGTAGCATCTGCCACTCTTTTCATCACTGGTCCTAGGTCTAATTCTAGCTGAATAATTTTGGATTGGAGTTGCTTATTTTCCTGTTTTACCACCATTTTTTCTGCTAGCATTACTTTATTTTGCGCTTTTGCTAAGGCGAGTTCACCTCGGAGAGTTTCTCTCTCCAAAATTAGTTGCCCAACAGATCCCAGGACGCAGGCTATATTACTGGCAATCTTCAGCTGTTGCTCCTTTGAAACCTTTGTATTTCCCAAGGTATCTTGTAAAGTTTTGAGGGCATTTTGAGTTTCTTTTAAAATTCCTTGTGAGTTCAAGGGGATAAGGTCATTCTCATCATCAGAAGCTTCAGATTGCGACATTGTTTTTGAATTTATATTGACAGTTTCGATTGTAAACAATAGGTATCACAGATTTGCAGCACAATCGCAACCAATAGGAGCCTTGAGAAGTGAGCTCATAATTAATCGCCCAATCCGCGCACTTGATACGTTGTACACAACACTTCGGTTTGGTAAACAGTGAGATCAATTATTTATAATATTAAAATATCAATGGTTAAATGTTAAAAAAACACGGGAGAACACTACCACGTGATAAACTTAAATTGTTTTTTACTACGATATAGTTTTTTCTTCCGGCGGAATTATTAAAAATTGTTTTCCATGTATAAAACGATAGCTTGACAGAGCGCGACGCTTTGTAGGTACGACGTGAATTGTTACTGATGTTCGAAATTGAAACCCCATTTTTTTAGGCTTTATGTCACCAAACGGGCTGAAATTTCGAAATCCCTATCAGAATCATAGTCCAAGCTGAAATCACTCTTAATATCTGGAAAAACTGACGTTTTTGATAAAAGTATCTTTTTTACTGCGCGATTTTGAGACTTGGGTTCAATAATCAAATGCCATTTTTTCAGGCTCTATTGTACCGAACGCGCTGAAATTTCGGAATCCCTATCAGTCTCATGTTCCAAACTGAAATCACTCTTCATATCTTGAAAAAGTTGAATTTCTGGAAAAATCATATTTTTTATATAGCAATTTTGAGACTTGGGTTCGGACTTTAAAACTCACTTTTTCTTGCTCTATGGTATCAAACGGGCTGAAATTTAGGAATAGTGAAAAGAATTATGGTCCAAATTGTAATCACTCTTAAAATCTGGAAAAAGTTGCATTTCTTGAAAAATCATATTTTTTATATAGCAATTTTGAGACTTGGGTTCGGACTTTAGAACCCATTATTTCTGGCTCTGTGAAACCAAACGGGCTGAAATTTTGGAATAGTGGTAAGAAGTATGGTCCAAAGCGATATCAGTTATAAAATCTCCATAAAATAGCATTTCTGAGAAATTCGTCATTCTTTTGGGCGCTCCTTGGAGACTTAGGTTCGAAATTGAAACCCCATTTTTTTTAGGCTTTAGATCACCAAACGGGCTGAAATTTCGAAATCCCTATCAGAATCATAGTCCAGGCTGAAATCACTCTTAATATCTGGAAAAACTGACGTTTTCGATAGAGGTATCTTTTTTACTGCGCTATTTTGAGACTTGGGTTCAATAATCAAATGCCATTTTTTCAGGCTCTATGGTACCAAACGCGCTGAAATTTCGGAATCCCTATCAGTCTCATGTTCCAAACTGAAATCACTCTTTATATCTTGAAAAAGTTGAATTTCTGGAAAAATCATATTTTTTATATAGCAATTTTGAGACTTGGGTTCGGACTTTAAAACTCACTTTTTCTTGCGCTATGGTATCAAACGGGCTGAAATTTAGGAAAAGTGATAAGAATTATGGTCCAAATTGTAATCACTCTTAAAATCTGGAAAAAGTTGCATTTCTTGAAAAATCAAATTTTTTATATAGCAATTTTGAGACTTGGGTTCGGACTTTAGAACCCATTATTTCTGGCTCTGTGAAACCAAACGGGCTTAAATTTTGGAATAGTGGTAAGAAGTATGGTCCAAAGCGATATCAGTTATAAAATCTTTAAAAAGTAGCATTTCTAAGAAATTCATCATTCTTATGGGCGCTATTCTGAGAATTAGAATCGAAATTCAAACGCCAGTTTTTCAGGCTCTACCTTACCAAATCGGCTGAAATTTTGGAATCCCTTTCAGAATCATGGTTCAGATTGAAATCACTCTTAAAATCTGAAAAAAGTGTTATTTCTGGAAAAATCATATTTTTTATATAGCAATTTTGAGACTTGGGTTCGCACTTTAGAACCCATTGTTTCTGGCTCTATGGTACCAAACGGGCTGAAATTTAGGAATAGTGATAAGAAGTATGGTCCAAAGCGATATCAGATATAAAATCTCTATAAAATAGCATTTCTGAGAAATTCGTCATTCTTTTGGGCGCTCCTTTGAGACTTAGGTTCGAAATTGAAACCCCATTTTTTTAGGCTTTATGTCACCAAACGGGCTGAAATTTCGAAATCCCTATCAGAATCATAGTCCAAGCTGAAATCACTCTTAATATCTGGAAAAACTGACGTTTTTGATAAAAGTATCTTTTTTACTGCGCTATTTTGAGACTTGGGTTCAATAATCAAATGCCATTTTTTCAGGCTCTATTGTACCGAACGCGCTGAAATTTCGGAATCCCTATCAGTCTCATGTTCCAAACTGAAATCACTCTTCATATCTTGAAAAAGTTGAATTTCTGGAAAAATCATATTTTTTATATAGCAATTTTGAGACTTGGGTTCGGACTTTAAAACTCACTTTTTCTTGCTCTATGGTATCAAACGGGCTGAAATTTAGGAATAGTGATAAGAATTATGGTCCAAATTGTAATCACTCTTAAAATCTGGAAAAAGTTGCATTTCTTGAAAAATCATATTTTTTATATGGCAATTTTGAGACTTGGGTTTGGACTTTAGAACCCATTATTTCTGGCTCTGTGAAACGAAACGGGCTGAAATTTTGGAATAGTGGTAAGAAGTATGGTCCAAACCGATATCAGTTATAAAATCTTTAAAAAGTAGCATTTCTAAGAAATTCATCATTCTTATGGGCGCTATTCTGAGAATTAGAATCGAAATTCAAACGCCAGTTTTTCAGGCTCTACCTTACCAAATCTGCTGAAATTTAGGAATCCCTTTTAGAATCATGGTTCAGATTGAAATCACTCTTAAAATCTGAATATAGTTGTATTTCTGGAAAAATCATATCTATTATACAGCAATTTTGAGACTTGGGTTCAATAATCAAATTCAATTTTTTCAGGCTCTATGGTACCAAACGCGCTGAAATTTCGGAATCCCTATCAGTCTCATGGTCCAATATGAAAACACTCTTTATATCTGGAAAAAGTTGCATTTCTATAAAAATCATACTTTTTATATACCAATTTTTAGACTTGGGTTCGGACTTTAAAACTCACTTTTTCTTGGTCTATGTATCAAACGGACTGAAATTTAGGAATAGTGGTAAGAAGTATGGTCCAAAGCGATATCAGTTATAAAATCTTTAAAAAGTAGCATTTCTAAGAAATTCATCATTCTTATGGGCGCTATTCTGAGAATTAGAATCGAAATTCAAACGCCAGTTTTTCAGGCTCTACCTTACCAAATCGGCTGAAATTTAGGAATCCCTTTCAGAATCATAGTTCAGATTGAAATCACTCTTAAAATCTGAATATAGTTGTATTTCTGGAAAAATCATATCTCTTATACAGCAATTTTGAGACTTGGGTTCAATAATCAAATTCAATTTTTTCAGGCTCTATGGTACTTTGGCAAGGTTGATTTGGGTGTGTTATACTTACCTGTATAACGGCCAATAAATGTGTATAGTGTAGGTTGTGATAAAGTGAGAAGATGTAGTTGATAATTTAAGTTTATTGCAAACACGTTACACTATTACACGATTTGAATATCAGAAGGATTTAGTAGGGATCAAGAAATGTCGACCGCCAAGGTAGATCGGAGAAACAGGAATTTCGGTCGGTAACGGAACTAGCAGCGAGCTCCGTTTTCGGGTTGCTATCCGCAAAACGGTGTTTCCGTATTAGAATATTATTTTAGGCTGGCTGACGGTTCTTGATCCCACATACCTTCCCCCCAGTGTCAACGATACATAAAAGTTAAAATTAGGGGTTCTAGAAAAAATATATATAACAAAATTTGCATGACGTCGGTTACATAATATAAACAAATTCGATGTGTGACGTCCTCGCAAAATAACATAAGCCTATGCGTTCAGAAAGATATCTCTTAAATGGTGAAATTACTTTATGAACAATACATTTATATGTTTGTGAACGCATTGGCATGAACAAATTCCTAATAATAACATTATTTGAAAGTTAAATCCTTTTTTAAAAAATGTGTTGACATAATTACATGTTCGGAGCATGTACTGCATCTACGAACTGTATGTTTTTCTTGGAGCATTTACTGCATCGACAAAATTTTACATTTATAATTGGAGCATTTACTGCATCGACAAAATTTTATATTTATAATTGGAGCATTTACTGCATCGACAAAATTTTATATTTATAATTGGAGCATTTACTGCATCGACAAAATTTTATATTTATAATTGGAGCATTTACTGCATCGACAAAATTTTATATTTATAATTGGAGCATTTACTGCATCGACAAAATTTTATATTTATAATTGGAGCATTTACTGCATCGACAATTGTATGTTTTGTATTTATTTTCAAAACCAAAAGTTGCAAACAGAGTGCATTTAATACTTTAATGTTTGAAAACAATAAATGATATTACAACATTTGACAAAAGTGATTATTATTTAACTTATCTAAACCTTTTTATATGGTAATGCATCTACGAACAGTGTTTTCGGAGCATGTATGAAATTAAGCATAAGTTAATTATAAAATAAAAAGTAGGAATCTATTTCCAGTTGTATATATTTTTAATAATGCATCTACAAACGGTGTTTGGAGCATGAGTTGTCAATTATTGAGTTATTTTAAAGTTGATTATTCTAAATATTATTTATTACATATTTAAATAACTACAAATTTGTCTTATAATATAGGAACATGATATCAACGTATAAAGTATGTACAGAAGTGTTTCTTCAATCTTTGAACAAAATGAAACGACTATTAATGTCTCTATATTATAAAATTATTTATATACGTGTTATGGAGAAAAGAAAAAAATAATAAAAATACATATTTAAATGTTTTTGTAAAAGTACATATAGCAATAGCATGGCTGAGAGTACATAAATCTGGTTCTTTATCTTTGAGATTACAAGATAATTAATATTATAAAAAAAAAAAACAACTGTCATATGTTTGTAGAATGTGTTTGTATAGATAATATTATCAAATGGCTATGTTTTCTTACGAACAAATGACAATGGTTCAATTCTGTAAAGAATAATACATATAGGTCTCAACGACATGTTACATCAGATGCATGATTGGGAATATTTGATGTAGCATGGTTAAAAGCATTTATTTTTATAACAGAGTCATCACATACAGTGGTAAGTTATTTCTAAACAAGGTTTATACAAAAGTTGTCGCATATAGCGAAATGGATAATTATCCTAGAAAATATATGTATATGAGTTTGCACTATAATATGGTAAATGAAAAGTTAGCTAGGTAACTTGTGCGATTACATGATATCACTTCATGGTTTTAAAGGATGAAAGTATTCATCGTAATAAGGTTTTTTATAAAATGATAAAAAAACGTAGTAATTTGCAAAGTAATTATAATAAGAAAGGTCAGGTTTTCATCAAGAACTTGTACGCTTAAATATTATGTATGTAACATTAATTTAGAGAATATAATTGTAGATATGTGGAATTCAATCTTTAAATGGATAGCAAGAGTAGATTCTTAATCAATGTTTCTATCATGAGTTGCAGAAAATTTATATGTTAGAAAAGTTGTGTCTTTTATGCATTAGTATGTACCGTATCTTATTGGAAAGTGGACTTGACGACCCGATCTTGTAGTTGTCTTTGGTTCAGGTTGGTCTGGAACAGATGTGTGATTATCGCAAGGAAGTCTTCCATTAGTTAGTTCGGCTGGCGAACATTTCAATTCCTCACGAACAGTAGATCTCAGGCTGGTAATATAAGTGGGAGGGTTTCCATTCAGTTTCGCTCACCACTTGCCATGAAAGATGCTTTTAAACTGGTTATTGCTTGTGGGTGATAAGCGGTAGTTGTGCTGAGAGATGATGTGACAGATATAGAATTCTCCGGGTGCGCGCGATGGTTTGCTTTGCGGTTTGTTGGTCAAGCGCGGGTCGGTGTGTCGACGCCGGGCGCTGGTGACCGGACTCGATGATGATCAGGCACTGGGGAAGAACGTGGTTCTTCAAGTACTCCAGTGCTGACGGAAAGGCCGAAGGTACGGTGGACCTTGCAGGCGGTTGAGCGGGAGGTGTTTGGACCAGTGAGGATGTTGCGTGTCCTCGTGGTGGTCGCGATATATGGATGAAGCGCTGGTCAGATTGCTGGAACCAGGGCGTTCAGATCCGATGTAGCGCTGGCCAGGGATGACTCCCGGGACCTGGGCGCTACAATGATGTCCCGATGGAGTCCATGAGCAGAGCCGGGAATATCGTCCTTCGCGCGATGAAGATGCGCGGGTTATTACTTGTGTTTCTCTCTAATTGATGACGGCTGATTGATGACTGGTTTGATTTGTTTCATTTGAAGGGGAAGCTTTAGTATTTGTTTTTGTAGGTAAAATACATGATGTACATCTGCTTCCGAATGTGATGCGGGTTGGTCATCCATGTTGTTCAACTTATCTTGTGAAATTGTTACAGGTTCTTGAAACGATGAAGGTATATTTGTTTCTTCCGATGAGGTCATTTCCAATAATATGCTACGTAATACGTTATGCGAGACATACAAAATCCAAAAAAAACTAGAGAATAATGTATAAGAATCTATTCCATCTACCGGATATCT
>JAIUSX010000736.1:0-29127 GCA_026573805.1 Hesperophylax magnus | reverse complement strand
AAAAGTTAGATATCTCTCTTTCTCTTGTGCAAGCATTTGTGATTTTTTTATGTCAGAAAGAAAACAAAATAATGTTCCTTATTGTCTTTGAAATATTTATAATTGATTCAAAGGAAAAAAATCCTAAAAAATGACAAAGTGAATGATTACAAATTGGCGGAATTATTCCGTTGACCGTTCTAGTGACAGATGGAGCTCCGTAATTTAATTATGTTTTTGGTCATTATTTCTACAAAATGTCAACGTAATCTATTTTTTTATTACAATTCAATATATTACCGACTTGTGTGTGTTCGTTTTGGTTTCTTTTGATGATTTAATCTTACAATAATAGTATGTTAAAAGTGAATGTCTTTCAAATTCACCCGAAAGTGTTTTAAAAGTGAGTGTTTTCGCATTGAATTTGCAGTGTTTGATTTATATTTATGTGAATATCGTGAAAGTGTTTATTGTTAATCATTATTCATAAAAAACAAGAGGCTCCATTAACAAATTTAAGTTATCATTTTTAATTTTTACGAATGACGACGAAACGTTCGCCATTTAGCTCTGGTCAGCTGTTTAATTAGTGATGGGGCGGATCATATTCGAAATTCGAAACACGTAAATCGGTCACCGGTTTTATTTTGAAACATTGTGAAATAATATTTATTTCTAAAGACTTTGAAAAATATATGATTACCAAAAAAATAAATCTACTATTAAAATGAACAATCTTATGTTTTTATAACAACTTTTAAAGTAAAGACAATACCGTATTTGAATTTAAGCAAAGCTATCTAATTTCATTTAAATATTATGGATATGTACCCATTACACGCTTACCTGAAATCTACTCCACACAAGCAGTTTCAATTTTGATTATGACAATTAAATTCAAAGCAAATTTGAGTTCATGGATCATGAATAATTTCACTCGGGAGTATTTCACATTTCACTCATGTACAACCGATTTTTTTAGCCATTTATCATTTTCTAGACTTTTGTGTTCTAAATTTGTAATCGTCTCGGTAACATTATATTGGTGTACAACTTTTTGTTATTTGTTTTTGGGGTGTTATGCCGTGTTGCGCCAACTCCTTCTTTAGCCAACGTTTCGGACATCATTGCAGTGTCCATCATCAGGGCAGATGTGTTATCTATAGTTGGCTAAAGAAGGAGTTAGCACAACACGGCATAACACCCCAAAAACAAATAACAAAAATACTTTTGCCCGTGAAAATCTTAAATCATATTTGGTGTACAACAGTTTTGTGAAGACTATGAAAGACACATTTATTTGCCATATACCATTTGGTAATTTTGATATGTTAATTATGAAATATAATATGCATGAATATGCTTGAAGTGAACAATGTATGTCAATACTTGTTGTGTTACTTGTTGGGAAACGGCGTGACGAATAGTTTGTTAATCAATAAATCAGAAAATTGCTACTAAGCACGTCGTAATTTCTTATGGATGATCTGCAGTCTCTCGTGTCTAGGATGAACGAAGTATGCATAAAGAATGAGTTAATGATGAATGTTAGTAAGTCTAAAGTAATGGTGTTTGAAAGAGAGAGTACGAAAACAGTGTGCAATATAGCTGTGAATGAGGAATACTTGGAGCAGGTGGATGAGTTTGTGTATTTAGGAAGCATGTTTACGAGAGATGGGAAGGCTGACAGATATTGAAAGAAGAGTAAATGCAGGTAACTCCATTAATGGAGGACTGAACTCAGTTGGCACTAGCAAAAAATTATCAAAAGAAGCGGAGTTAGCAGTCCACAATGGAGTGCTGGTACCTACCCTGATGTATGGAAGTGAGGCATGGAACTGGCAAAGAAAGGATGAAAGTAGATTGAATGCGCTTGAAATGAGATCCCTGAGGCGTATTTGTGGTAAAACCATGTATGATCGTGTAAGGAATGTGGAGATCCGCAAAGAGTGCAAGGCTGATGTAAGCGTAATGAGTAAGATCAAGAAAGGGACGCTTAGATGGTTTGGGCATGTAGAGTGAATGAGCGAAGAAAGGATTGTAAGGAGAATATATGATGCAAATGTGAATGGTAGCAGAAGTCGGGAACGTCCGAGGAAGACATGGCACGACCAAGTGAATCAGATACTTGAGTCAGGCCATGTCAAGAGTCAGAACAATAGAATAGTATGTATCAGACGATGTATGAACGTGGCAAGGTGAATGAGGCAAGGAGTGTGTGCCAAGACCGAGTTGTTTGGCAGTCCTTCCTCTCTACCTACCTCTGAGGGGAAACGGCGTGATGGTTAGTTAGTTAGTTTTAGTTAGTTTTATATTTTTCATATTATCGATACTATTACATTCTAATTATATGTAAATTAAATCCTCAGTGGGGGAGATCCCAGTGAGGATATCATTATCTCTGTTTATTACAAAAAGGACGAATAAAAAACAAACAAAAAAATCTGACTTTATGCCTGAGTTAAGTCTTCCCCACAGGAAAAACTAAACCCTTTCACACATTTTTCCAAAAATGATTATCTAGTCAATCTACATTATGCAAGTTCATTACATAAACATAGTAAATACAAAACAATACAAGAACAACACATTGAAAAACATTTAATATTATTATTATACTGGCCTTCAATCGACGAAATAACTACAATCCTAGTCACTTAATTAATGCAACACAAAAAGCTACATCAGTATTATTAAACATTATTAACCTTTCCTCATCTGTGGTGTGTATTTACTACACATTGCTTCTAATAACTTTAATAACTCTATAAATATAATAAATTCTGGGTTCAGATTTAAGGTATTCCTCCGTTATACATTTATGCACTGAATTAAAAAAAATAATATATTACATAGTTTTCAAATTCAATTAAAATTAGGGTTTTTTGTTAAAAATCGGGAACAAATACACTAATACAATCAACCGTGTGATACTAAATACGCGAAGAGTGTGCGAGGAAATGACACGCTATTGATGTCTCGCATCAATTCGTTATGCAGGAACATGAGACATCCACACGTCTGCATTTGTCTTTTCATTTAGTCCATCGATACCTACGACCGCACAGCTGTGTTTGTCTTAGCCAGTTGGCCGCGAACCGTTGTTAGATGTGGACCCCTCGCACGTTTCTTTAGCATCTGCCGATGGTTTTTTCATGTTTTCAGCAATTAAATTACAATTATTATCACTTTTGATATAAAATATAATAAACATAATCGATTAGCTATGAATATTCATATTTTTCCGATATTAAATCGCTTATTTTGAGATGTGTATTGACTACACAGCACCGTAACGCGTGTATTTTTTTAGCACAGTAAGGGAAAGGTTAATAACATTATACGTCTTAGTATCAGTAATTTTTCAGTGAACATAATTCTTGAATTTAAAACCCTTAGAAAACGTGCTTACAATTCATTTTAATTTTATTTCCAACTGTAACCGTTACCACTCAAGTTTCAATGCGACCCCATCACTATTCCAACATGGCTGACAAACGACCGTTCAGTGTTTGAAGTCGCCGGTTTGATTCGAATATTTACGTTTTTAATTTCAGTTTTTAATGGTTATTTCGTTTCTATTTCTTCGTTTTTTTAATAATATGTCTTATTATGAACTTCATAAATGGAACTATATAAAATATCTTTGTGCCTTACTGTTTGAAAAAGGGTGTTTTGTGCTGGGTCCAAAAGTTGGTTTATTTCACGTAAGGTGAAAGTTTTACGTAATTAAAATCTAATTTATCAAAAAAATTCATTAAAATGATATTCTTTTATAATATAAATGCCTTGTGCAGGTGTGTGTTAATATACATTTTTAAAATGTAACCTCGTTTTGATGGAATAACGAGTACAAGTTGTTAAAAAATTTTGTGCTATTTCCTCGATGTCAAATAATTTTATGAAGTTTACAAATATTTTATATTTTTTTTTGGTATTGACGGCATGAAAAGTGAAGTGACTATTTTGTTACCAATTTTGTAAACAATATGAAACTGTTTTCTAAATATGTAATAATTTTCATGTTATTGGCGTTTTGAGTAAAAGCGTTTCGGTAAGTTTTTTTTTTAACATTTTTCGTGTTTGGCATTATTTTTTTATTATTTAGAAATATTATTGTTTCTTTTAAACACAAATTTATGAAAGAAAATTTTATCCAATTTCTAAAATGATATTGGTCTTTACGTCAACTATTAAAATAAGAAACCTATAGTAAATTTAAAATATATCGGAAACATTCGGAAATTTCATGAGAAATTCAATCGCAGTGAAGACTTCTTTGAATTCATATTTGAAATACTGAAGGGTTAAATAGCGCACACCCATAACCCAAATCGCGGGATATTATAATTTTAGGATTTTAAGAGCTGAAAGTATTTAAAAAAATAATATTTTATTCACGATAATCAACATAAATAATAAGTTCACGGCAAATAAGACCTTCCGAAAGAAAAAAATATCTTTCTAAGGTAAGTAAATTTTAAAAATTACATTTATCAAATGTAGGTAAAAAACAATAAAAAAAAACAAATTTTCAACTGATAATTGAACTTTAATAATTTTTGTGAGACTATGGAATCCCCAATTGGGGTATATTAGTATATTGTGAGGCTGAAGGTAGTGTGGAGGGGAAGGAGATGGAGAGGGGAAAGAGAGGAAGGAGGAGGAAGGAGAAGAGAGATGGTATGTGAGTATCTATTCAGATCTGATCACCAAACACGGCTAAAGCCATTTCAATTCTTATGGTGGTCTTTACACGATATCTTCCTCTCTGGAACATGCCGCAAATAGACTATATGTTATTTTAAATGAATAATTTGTGAAAATAACATAAATGAATCAAATAAAATTTACTTGCGCACGCCGGGATTTGGATCCGCGACCACCGGATTTCTAGTCAAGAGTATCCCTAGACCACGGAGGCCGTAATACGTACGATGTAAGAATATTTCACATCACGCATGCACCGACAACCGATAGTAGTATATTAGCGGTAGGTACCTTTGTACTTGTGCATTGTTTTCAAACTTCCAAAATATTGGATGATTTATATAGAGCAGTTTTGGGGAAAAATCAATACGAGGACTCTGTTTGTATATTTTAAAGTAATACTCTAAGTCAACTACTAACTAAGATAAAAGTAAAGTATTTGAAATCTGAAAATCACCCTGTATATACAATTTACCACTAATTGGCTAATTGAACAAAAAATACCTCGAACTTATGGGAGCCGAATTGTTCAATCTCCAGACGATATGTTCAATATCCAAAATAATCATTCATAATTTTCAAGCCATGTTCAACGTCCACCTTTAAAGTCATAATATGGGCATAATATAGCTTCAACCTTCGAAAAATGATCTTTAATAATTTCCTGTTACACATATGTATTAAACTAAATGACCAAAATCGAGAATTTTTTAGAGTTTGCCTGTAAAAACAAAAAAAAACGTCTCCTGTAAAATTTGCTAAATGGTCTATTGAACATACAAGAACTAAGGCAGCGTAACATGTGAGAAATAAAATGACACCGAAAAAATAATAAACGAAATCCACAAAAACCCGGATATTGGAATACACGCTAATGAAATAAAGAAAAAAAAACCATGCATTATCATTAAGGGTGTTGACGCTGGCTACAAGGAAGAAGAACTCCTAACAGATTTGATAAATCAAAATGAAGACCTAAAAAATGCCATGATCTCGGAAACAGACAATGAACCAATCGTTGTTAAAAAAAAGCTGAAGAATAAAAAATCGGAAAAATTAGCAAATTTCATCATTCAAACAACTGCAAAACTGAGTATTGACTGTAACTGAATATTGGATATACAAGAGCGCACGTAGAAGACTGTGATCCACTGATGCAATGATATCATTGCCTTGGATACGGACACACCTCACTGAGATGCCTCGAAAACATGAAGAATCCCAGATGCCTCCACTGTGCAGAAGAGCACAAAATACAAAACTGCACCAAAAAACAAGAACCTGCCAAATGCCACAACTGAACTAACAGAAAGGGCTATCAAAATGATCACGCAGCCAACAGTCACTTATGTGAATTCCGCAAAAAAATGATACAATATGCCCAAATGCGGATTGAATATGAGTGAGTTGTATTTCGTATACTTATTTCTTTAAAAATGAATAATTTCTTCACTGAAGAATTAGATAAAACTCTTAATATTTCGGAATATATTTGTCACACTTTAAATGATTGTAATAAAATCGTGGATAAAATATCAAATTCATTATCGATATATCAGATCGATGAAACAAAATTTCAATGAATTTTTACTCTCGATTAATGTACTAAATCATAAACCGGACGTCATAGTGTTAACTGAAGCATTCACCAACGAATACAATAAATTTTGCATACCAGAATATAGCTACTTCGTAACATCTTGTGCTATTAAAAGAAATAGTGGTATTGTTGTATTTATTAAATCTTGCAATTCAAACATCGCAGTGGAAGAAGTACCTATGCAGCGAGTTAATTGCTTAGATATTAATCTAAATGTAAATAAAATATGTTTTAATATTATTGCATTTTACCGAACACACGGATCAAACGAGTATACATTTATGGATGAATTAAGAAGCATTATACTATCAAAAAAATAAACAGAACATAACAATAATCGGCGATTTCAACATAGATATTTCAAACGAAAATAGAAACAAAATAAAAACTGAATTTATCAATTTTATGTCGGAAATGAATTTTATATTGTGTTTAAAAAAAATATACTAGAGAAATTACGGGTCAACGTCCATCTTGTATCGATCACATAGGGAGTAACACTAAAGATACCGACAAATTACACACGATAATATTAAAACTGTTGTACTATATTGAAAATAATAAAATAATTAGTCCTAGCCAATTTGGATTTAGAGAGAAACTAGGCACTCATGATGCCATTGCAGAACTAACTTCAACTATATACCGTGCATTAGATAACAAAAATAAATGCCTTGGCATTTTCATTGATTTGAGTAAGGCTTTTGATAGTATCTCCCACACAAAACTAAAAAATAAATTAAATGATATCGGTATTATTGGTAAGGTAAGGTATTGGCTGCAAAGCTATCTAACTCAAAGAAACCAAAAAGTAAAATTAAATAACTCACTAAGCGTGGATGAAACTTTAGAATTTGGAATTCCCCAAGGGACTGTTATTGGACCAATTTTATTTATAATTTACGTTAACCATATGTTTAAATTATCACTTAATGGTAAACTTATATCCTTTGCTGACGACACTGCAATAATTATCGAAAAAAAGACATGGAACGAAATTACCAATGCAGCCAATCAAGATATGAAGGTTATAAAAAATTGGTTCGATGGCAATTTATTATCACTCAACACAGAAAAACATATTGTATTCCTTTCACTCTACAAGAAGATGTGCCAAATAACCTAATTAACATAACAATTCATTCAAAAAATTGTGTAAATGACGGTACATGTAATACGGACTGCGCGAAACTAAATCATAAATCTAATATAAAATATCTTGGTATCTTAATAGATAAAAATGTTAAATGGAAAGACCATATTAATCTCACTGTTGAAAGAGAAAGAAAACTTATCTATATTTTCTATAATATACGAAATATTTTAAATAAGAAAACCTTCAAAACTGTCTATTATGCATTAATTCAGTCCATATTGCAGTACGGGATTATTGGGTGGGGAGGGGCTTTTAAGGTTTTTTTACAGCCCATAATTACAAATCAAAGAATAATTATAAAAATCATCCTTAGGAAACCATATGACTCCCCTACTTTAGAGATAATTCGGGAATTTAATGTACCATCTATCACAGAATTGTATAAGAGAATCGCCTTATATCAAATTTATAAAGAATATTTTATTTATAAAATTCACCCCTCAGATAGCATAGGCAATAGATTCAAAACTAATGGCTTAATAGCCATTCCTATGCTTAGAACGACCACGGCTCAGCACCACTATTCGTATTTAGGTGAAAGATGGTACAATATATTATTGTCCAAAAATAAAATTAGTGTAACCGAAACTGTGAATTATGAACAATTCAAAAAGTTAATTAAGTCCCTAAAATTGGATACTGATATATTGTTCCCCTAATTTTCTTACACTTACTCAATTTGTAAAATATTTATTTATTAATTTAATTGTCTTTAAAAAACTATTTTTCTAATTTGTTTACCTGATATATTGTACCCTTAATTTCCTCACGCTTACTTAATCTGTCAGAAGATATATTATTTTAATTATCTTTAAAAACACACTTTTCTAATTTGTGTACCAATGTTAATATTATGTTTGTATTTATATCAAAAGTTTTTGATTATTGTTTAAAAAATCATTAGAACTAAATGTAAATACTCCTCCCATAAACACGAGCTCCTGGAGCTCAACTTATGGAGTAGTAGAATAAAAAAACGAAAAAAAATATATATAAGTCTGCATATTGTTATCATGTTAAATAATTTACAAGTAATAAATAAATAAAAAAAAAAAAAAAAATTTCTGCGAGTTTTTACCACGTTTTGTTTTGTTTTACCATATTAAATCACTATTAACTTTGTTTAAGCGTATATTTTTCCATGTTTTACGGTGTTTCACTCAAAACTCATAAAAACATGGTTGAATATGATAAGTATAACTCTTTAAGCGTATGACTATTGTTGTAGCGAGTAATACCGTGTATTGCATTTTTTAGCGTCTTTAATAACTTATATCATTTTTAGTGCATTTCAAACACGTATTTTACAACTTTGAGCATTTTAACTACATTGTACCACTTTTATGCATACATATTCCACGGTTTTATCGTGTTAACCTAATTTTAGGGTACGATTTTCTGAAGTTTACAATTTTAGCTATCTTTTGTAATTCATTAAATTATTAACCGCATTTTCAACTGTTAACCGCATTTAACCTTTGAAAGCCTGGTTTTAAAGGAATTTAGCATGATTTTTAATTGTTCCGATGTTTTTCATTGCTTTACATATCTTAATGATTTTTTTTCCATGTTTCACCAAGTTTCACCAAATAAGTGGAAAAACACATAAAAACATGGTTGAATATGATGATACATGTAAGAAACTAGCAGACGTCACAACACGTGGTAAACGTGGCAAAATATGATAAAATGAGGTTATGTATCCAACGTTTAACTTAATAAAACTAGTAAAAGCTTGGTTTTATATGACCAATCGTGGTAAGATACTAAAAAAAGTCATGAAAAACGTGGCAAAACGTGGCAAAACGTAGCAAAACTTGGCTAAATTGATATAAAACATCGTTAAAATGTGATAAATGATGTAAAACATATTTAAATTTGTGGTGGAAGATGGTGAAACAATTCGAACGTGGATAAAAGCTTGAAAATTTGATAATTTATTGAAAATCATTAACAGACGTGATAAATATGGTAAACCATAGTAAAAAACATGTGTTTTTCAAGACTTCCACCATATTTTGGACTATTTACACTACTTTTATAGTTTTATTTACCAATTTTACTATGTTCTTCAAGGTTTAGCATGTTGTTCGCTGTTTTATCGCCATCGGCCATAAATTTGATTACATTAAACGGTTTTAAATGATGTTGAACCATATTTTCGACGATTTTATGAATTAAACTAATTTATCATTTTTTTAAGTTTAAAATTACGAACGAGGCTTTTTCCCATAATTTCTTCAGATTTTCAAGGTTTTATCATATTTGACCGTCCTACACCAAGCATTTCTAGGTTTTACCTTATTTTAATGTACTATCATAGATTTCTATGTTTTAGAATATTTTACTGTCTTCCACCATACGTATATGTATGTTTTACCATATTTTAACGTCTTCCGCCAAAAGTTTCTATGTTTTACCAACATTTATCCCATTTCAGCATTTTTTATTATGATTTACGTCATTACAGCAAGGTTTGACTAGATTCGCCGAATTCCACCAAAAAGTTTAATTTATGTTTTATTTGGAAATGGCCTATCGGACGTATCCGATGTCTGATCTGACATATCCAGTGTCTGATCGGACATATCCGATGTCTGATCTAACATGTCCAGTGTCCGATCGGACATATCCGATGTCCTATCTGACATATCCAATGTCCGATCGGACATATTCGATGTCCGATCTGACATGTCCAGTGTCCGATCAGACACATCCGATGTCCGATCGGACACATCCAATGTCTGATCGGACACATCTGATGTCCGGTAGGACATTTCAAGTTTCCGATCGGACTTAAACGATGTCCAATAGGACATTTCCAGTGTCCGATCGGACATATCCGATGTCCGACAGGACATTTCCTCTGTCAGATCGGACATATCCGATGTCCGATCTGACATTTCCAGTGTCCGATCGGACATATTCGATGTCCGATAGGACATTTCCAGTGTCCAATCGGACATATCCAATGTCCGATCGGACATATTCGATGTCCGATCTGACATGTCCAGTGTCCGATCGGACACATCCGATGTCCGATCGGACACATCCAATGTCTGATCGGACACATCTGATGTCCGGCAGGACATTTCCAGTGTCCGATCGGACATATCCGATGTCCGACAGGACGTTTCCTCTGTCCGATCGGACATATCCGATGTCCGATCTGACATTTCCAGATGATTATTCGATGTCTGATCTGACATGTCCAGTGTCCGATCGGACACATCCGATGTCCAATCGGACACATCCAATGTCTGATCGGACACATCTGATGTCCGGTAGGATAGTCCGGTAAATGTTTCATACATTTCCAGTTTCCGGTCGGACATATCCGATGTCCGATCGGACATATTCGATGTCCGATCTGACATGTCCAGTCTCCGATCGGACACATCCGATGTCCGATCAGACACATCCAATGTCTGATCGGACACATCTGATGTCCGGTAGGACATTTCCAGTGTCCGATCGGACTTATCCGATGGGAAATAGGACATTTCCAGTGTCTGACAGGACATTTCCTCTGTCCGATCGGACATATCCGATGTCCGATCTGACATTTCCAGATGATTATTCGATGTCCGATCTGACATGTCCAGTGTCCGATCGGACACATCCGATGTCCGATCGGACACATCCAATGTCTGATCGGACACATCTGATGTCCGGTAGGACATTTCCAGTGTCCGATCGGACTTATCCGACGTCCAATAGGACATTTCCAGTGTCCGATCGGACATATCCGATGTCCGACAGGACATTTCCTCTGTCCGATCGGACATATCCGATTTCCGATCTGACATTTCCAGATGATTATTCGATGTCTGATCTGACATGTCCAGTGTCCGATCGGACAAATCCGATGTCCAATCGGACACATCCAATGTCTGATCGGACACATCTGATGTCCGGTAGGATAGTCCGGTAAATTTTTTTTTTTTTTTTTTTTTTATTAATATCAATAGCAAAATTTGTACAATATGTAGGTTTAAAGTATAATATAAGTATATTTTTTGTATTTTTTTCACAGTCCTCCTCACTAGGGTTTCCTGTTCTGAGGCGGCCTGTAGTTTTTCTTAAATTTTTGTATTTAGTTTTGAATTGTCTTTACATTGTCTTCATAATGTTTGTAAGTTGATTATTACTTTGATCTCTAAGCCATGTTTTGACTTTTGTTTTAAATATATTCATTTCGTTTATTTTTTTGGTTTCATTTGGTAGAGCATTGAACAATTTTATAGCATGGAATTTATTATTTCTCTGTCCAAAGGATGTGTTCAAACTGGGAGTAATCAGGATATTTTCGCTTTTTGCCCTGGTTGTGTATTTATGTTGGGCAGTGGAGTATTCGGATATGTTTTTTTTTCAGTTTAAATAAAATATTTTTTGAATATAGTTTCTGTACATTGTAAACATTGAAGTTTTTGAATATTTCTTCTGTCGGAGTTCTAAGCGGAACTTTCAGTATAGTCTTTAATACTCCTTTTTGTGCTATATTGAGCCGCTCTGTGTGAGTGCTCAAGGCAGACCCCCATCCAGTTATTCCGTACTCTATTTGTGATTGACACAAAGCATAGTATACTTTTTTAATATCGTTTATATTGAGGATATTGCGAATGTTAATGTTTCATACATTTCCAGTTTCCGGTCGGACATATCCGATGTCCGATCGGACATATTCGATGTCCGATCTGACATGTCCAGTCTCCGATCGGACACATCCGATGTCCGATCAGACACATCCAATGTCTGATTGGACACATCTGATGTCCGGTAGGACATTTCCAGTGTCCGATCGGACTTATCCGATGTCCAATAGGACATTTCCAGTGTCTGACAGGACATTTCCTCTGTCCGATCGGACATATCCGATGTCCGATCTGACATTTCCAGATGATTATTCGATGTCCGATCTGACATGTCCAGTGTCCGATCGGACACATCCGATGTCCGATCGGACATATCCGATGTCCTATCTGACATATCCAATGTCCGATCGGACATATTCGATGTCCGATCTGACATGTCCAGTGTCCGATCAGACACATCCGATGTCCGATCGGACACATCCAATGTCTGATCGGACACATCTGATGTCCGGTAGGACATTTCAAGTGTCCGATCGGACTTAAACGATGTCCAATAGGACATTTCCAGTGTCCGATCGGACATATCCGATGTCCGACAGGACATTTCCTCTGTCCGATCGGACATATCCGATGTCCGATCTGACATTTCCAGTGTCCGATCGGACATATTCGATGTCCGATAGGACATTTCCAGTGTCTAATCGGACATATCCAATGTCCGATCGGACATATTCGATGTCCGATCTGACATGTCCAGTGTCCGATCGGACACATCCGATGTCCGATCGGACACATCCAATGTCTGATCGGACACATCTGATGTCCGGCAGGACATTTCCAGTGTCCGATCGGACATATCCGATGTCCGACAGGACATTTCCTCTGTCCGATCGGACATATCCGATGTCCGATCTGACATTTCCAGATGATTATTCGATGTCTGATCTGACATGTCCAGTGTCCGATCGGACACATCCGATGTCCAATCGGACACATCCAATGTCTGATCGGACACATCTGATGTCCGGTAGGATAGTCCGGTAAATGTTTCATACATTTCCAGTTTCCGGTCGGACATATCCGATGTCCGATCGGACATATTCGATGTCCGATCTGACATGTCCAGTCTCCGATCGGACACATCCGATGTCCGATCGGACACATCCAATGTCTGATCGGACACATGTGATGTCCGGTAGGACATTTCCAGTGTCCGATCGGACTTATCCGATGTCCAATAGGACATTTCCAGTGTCTGACAGGACATTTCCTCTGTCCGATCGGACATATCCGATGTCCGATCTGACATTTCCAGATGATTATTCGATGTCCGATCTGACATGTCCAGTGTCCGATCGGACACATCCGATGTCCGATCGGACATGTGATTATTTCAATAAAAAGGGTTCAGTTTTATGCAGTAATAACTTTATTCTTCTTCTTACAAATGTACACATTGACAGGTTGCTTCTTACTAATAGACAAAAGGACAAGGTTAAACAGTATTGCCAACAAAACAATGTTTACAGAAACCTTATAGCCAACCTAAGATAATTGCATTTATATTGCCATATTCTAACAGGACACATCCAATGTCTGATCGGACACATCTGATGTCCGGTAGGACATTTCCAGTGTCCGATCGGACTTATCCGATGTCCAATAGGACATTTCCAGTGTCCGATCGGACATATCCGATGTCCGACAGGACATTTCCTCTGTCCGATCGGACATATCCGATTTCCGATCTGACATTTCCAGATGATTATTCGATGTCTGATCTGACATGTCCAGTGTCCGATCGGACAAATCCGATGTCCAATCGGACACATCCAATGTCTGATCGGACACATCTGATGTCCGGTAAATGTTTCATACATTTCCAGTGTCCGATCGGACATATCCGATGTCCGATCGGACATATTCGATGTCCGATCTGACATGTCCAGTGTCCGATCGGACACATCCGATGTCCGATCGGACACATCCAATGTCTGATCGGACACATCTGATGTCCGGTAGGACATTTCCAGTGTCCGATCGGACTTATCCGATGTCCAATAGGACATTTCCAGTGTCCGATCGGACATATCCGATGTCCGACAGGACATTTCCTCTGTCCGATCGGACATATCCAATGTCCGATCGGACATATTCGATGTCCGATCTGACATGTCCAGTGTCCGATCGGACACATCCGATGTCCGATCGGATACATCCAATGTCTGATCGGACACATCTGATGTCCGGAAGGATAGTCCGGTAAATGTTTCATACATTTCCAGTGTCCGATCGGACATATCCGATGTCCGATCGGACATATTCGATGTCCGATCTGACATGTCCAGTGTCCGATCGGACACATCCGATGTCCGATCGGACACATCCAATGTCTGATCGGACACATCTGATGTCCGGTAGGACATTTCCAGTGTCCGATCGGACTTATCCGATGTCCAATAGGACATTTCCAGTGTCCGATCGGACATATCCGATGTCCGACAGGACATTTCCTCTGTCCGATCGGACATATCCAATGTCCGATCGGACATATTCGATGTCCGATCTGACATGTCCAGTGTCCGATAGGACACATCCGATGTCCGATCGGACATATCCAATGTCTGATCGGACACATCTGATGTCCGGTAGGACATTTCCCATGTCCGATCGGACTTATCCGATGTCCAATAGGACATTTCCAGTGTCCGATCGGACATATCCGATGTCCGACAGGACATTTCCTCTGTCCGATCGGACATATCCGATGTCCGATCTGACATTTCCAGATGATTATTCGATGTCCGATCTGACATGTCCAGTGTCCGATCGGACACATACGATGTCCGATCGGACACATCCAATGTCTGATCGGACACATCTGATGTCCGGTAGGACATTTCCAGTGTCCGATCGGACTTATCCGATGTCCAATAGGACATTTCCAGTATCCGATCGGACATATCCGATGTCCGACAGGACATTTCTTCTGTCCGATCGGACATATCCGATGTCCGATCTGACATTTCCAGTGTCCGATCGGACTTCTTCGATGTCCGATAGGACATTTCCAGTGTCCGATCGGACATATCCAATGTCCGATCGGACATATTCGATGTCCGATCTGACATGTCCAGTGTCCGATCGGACACATCCGATGTCCGATCGGACACATCCAATGTCTGATCGGACACATCTGATGTCCGGTAGGACATTTCCAGTGTCCGATCGGACTTATCCGATGTCCAATAGGACATTTCCAGTGTCCAATCGGACACATCCAATGTCTGATCGGACACATCTGATGTCCGGTAGGATAGTCCGGTAAATGTTTCATACATTTCCAGTGTCCGATCGGACATATCCGATGTCCGATCGGACATATTCGATGTCCGATCTGACATGTCCAGTGTCCGTTCGGACACATCCGATGTCCGATCGGACACATCCAATGTCTGATCGGACACATCTGATGTCCGGTAGGACATTTCCAGTGTCCGATCGGACTTATCCGATGTCCAATAGGACATTTCCAGTGTCCGATCGGACATATCCGATGTCCGACAGGACATTTCCTCTGTCCGATCGGACATATCCAATGTCCGATCGGACATATTCGATGTCCGATCTGACATGTCCAGTGTCCGATAGGACACATCCGATGTCCGATCGGACATATCCAATGTCTGATCGGACACATCTGATGTCCGGTAGGACATTTCCCATGTCCGATCGGACTTATCCGATGTCCAATAGGACATTTCCAGTGTCCGATCGGACATATCCGATGTCCGACAGGACATTTCCTCTGTCCGATCGGACATATCCGATGTCCGATCTGACATTTCCAGATGATTATTCGATGTCCGATCTGACATGTCCAGTGTCCGATCGGACACATACGATGTCCGATCGGACACATCCAATGTCTGATCGGACACATCTGATGTCCGGTAGGACATTTCCAGTGTCCGATCGGACTTATCCGATGTCCAATAGGACATTTCCAGTATCCGATCGGACATATCCGATGTCCGACAGGACATTTCTTCTGTCCGATCGGACATATCCGATGTCCGATCTGACATTTCCAGTGTCCGATCGGACTTCTTCGATGTCCGATAGGACATTTCCAGTGTCCGATCGGACATATCCAATGTCCGATCGGACATATTCGATGTCCGATCTGACATGTCCAGTGTCCGATCGGACACATCCGATGTCCGATCGGACACATCCAATGTCTGATCGGACACATCTGATGTCCGGTAGGACATTTCCAGTGTCCGATCGGACTTATCCGATGTCCAATAGGACATTTCCAGTGTCCAATCGGACACATCCAATGTCTGATCGGACACATCTGATGTCCGGTAGGATAGTCCGGTAAATTTTTCATACATTTCCAGTGTCCGATCGGACTTATCTGATGTCGGATAGGACATTTCCATCGTCCGATCGGACATATCCGATGTCCGATAGGACATTTTCTCTGTCCGATCGGACATATCCGATGTCCGATCTGACATTTCCAGATGAGAAAATGTCCGATCGGACCTTGTAAATGTCCCATCGGACAGGGGAAATGTCTAGTCGGACACTGAATATGTCCCATCGGACAAGGGAAATGTTAAGTCGGAAAACATATGCTTAAATAATGTAAAACACTGTAAAAATGATACAATTGGATAAAAGATGGTAATACATATAAAGATAAGGTGAATATTGATGGTTGAAGACCGTAAAATGTAGTAAAACATACATATTTATAGTGGAACACTGTAAAATGTGGTAAAACAAACATATTTATGGTAGAAGACGGTAAAACGTGGTTAAACATACAAAATTATTGTAGAAAGCGGTAAAAGGTGGTAATACATATAAATTTATGGTGAAAGGCGATAAAATATGGTAAAACATACCAATGTTTGGTGTAAGGCGGTATAATCTGGTAAAGCATACATATTTATGGTGAAAACGGGAAAATTTGGTAAAACAAACATATTTATGGTGAAAGACGGTAAAACGTGGGAAAAAATACAAATGTATGGTGGAAGGCGGTAAAATGTGGTAAAACATACATATTTATGGTGGAAGACTGTAAAATGTGGTAAAACAATGAAATGCATTGTGGCTGTCGATGAAATATGGTGAAGCCTTGAAAATCTGATAATATTATAGCAAAACGGCCTCATTGGTAATTAACTTATAAAAATGATAGAATACCATCAAAATATGCCGATTAATTGGTTTAACTTGTGAAATTGTCGTAGAATATAGTAGAACATAAACTTATTAAACTTATTAGACTAGATTAAACTCGTTAAATCTAGTCTAATGTATGGAGGAAGACGTAAAACATCGTCCAACGTGATGTAACCTTGAAAATCATTTTTACTGAATGAAAAGATATTTATGACCTATTTACCACTTTTTACACTCATCACCATATTTTGCCATTTTTTTGTTTGTTTTAACATATTGTTCACTATTAGTTCGATTAGATACGATGGGCAAATAAGTAGTCTTCACTTATAGCAATTGTACCCCATCGAAACACGTATTTTACGTCTTGAGCATTTTAACTACTTAGTACCACTTTTATGAATACATATTTCACAGTTTTTACGTATTGAGCTAGTTTTGAGGAATTATTTTCTGAATTTTACACTTTTTGCCGCTTTTGCAATTCGTTAAATTATTGACAGCATTTTTCTCTGTTAACCGCATTTAACGTTTTATTACATTTTTTATCGTGGGAAGCCTAGTTTTTATGGCCATTATGTATATTTCACTTATTTTTAGCGTGTTTTTTTTTCAATATTTCTGATGTTTTTCATTTATTTACACATTTTTTCCAAGTTTCACCAAAATTTCACCAAATAACGAGGTAAAATAAATCAAAACATGGTTTAATGTGATGAAACGTGGTAAGATACTAACAAACTTCACAAAACGAGCACAAGTAGAAAAACGTGGCAAAATATGATAAAACAAGGTGTTGTTTAGAATTCTTAACCATATTTCACCGAATTACGAAGTAAAACTCATAAAAACGTGGTTAAATATGACGAAACGTGGTAAGATACTAAAAAACGTCATAAAACGTGAAAAACGTGGCGAAATGTGATTAAACGAGATAAACCATCGTAAAATATGATAAATGATTTAAAACGTAGTTAAATGTGGTGGAAGATGGTGTAACTATTGTGGTGGAAGATGGTGTAACTATTCGAACGTGAATAAAAGCTTGAAAATTTGATAATTCATTGAAAATTATTATAAGACGGGGTTAATATGGTAATACAAAGTAAAAAAACTGTCAATATATTATGTTTTTCAAGTCTTCCGCCATGCTTTTGACTACGTTTAACTGTTTTTAGAAATGTTTTAACATATTTTTCTATGGTTTTATCACATTGTACGATTTTTTACCTTTTTTATTTATGTTTTACCATATTTCACAATGTTTTACGATGTTTTAACATCTACCGCCATATATTTGACTGGTTTTTAATGATGTTTTCCAAATTTTACTATGTTTTTCATGGTTTCATCAAGTTGTACGGTTTTTTACGTCTTCCGTCATATATTTGATTGTTTCTACGGTTTTTAATAATTTTTTGCAATATTTTTCAAGGTTTAGCAGGTTGTTTGCTGTTTTACCGTCATCCGCCCTACATTTGACTAGACTAAACGGTTTTAAACCTATTAATCGGCATATTTCTACGGAATTCTATTTGATTCTAGTAGGTGGTGAAACAATTCGTAGGTGGATAAAAGGTTGAAATTTTGATAATTCATTATAAGACGTGGTAATTGTGGTAAAACATAGTAAAAAAGGTCAAACATGTGTTTTTCAAGTCTCCCGCCAACTATTTGACTGGTTTTTAATGATCTTTAGCAATATTTTACTTTTAAGGTTTAGCAGGTTGTTCGCTGTTTTACCGTCTCTCGCCAAACATTTGATACATAAAACAGTTTTAAATGATGTCGTACCATCTTTTACGACGATTTACTAGGATAAATCAATTAATCGGCATATTTTTACGGTAGTCCATCATTTTTAGTAGTTAATAGGGTATTTTCACAAACTAGGGATACCGTTAAAAATATGTGGAAGATTTAAAGTTTAATTTTCTGATTATGATTATCGTACTAAAAACGTCCAATTTTAATATTTTCATTCATAATTAATGATTTTAAAAGCAGCCTTAAATTGGGCATATCCAAACGGACCATGATTGGTTGATCGAATCATGACGTCACGCCCGCCGACTGTCAACATCATTCAACATCATTTCTATGAACGCCGAGTCGTTGTCAGAAGGCAAAATATTATTTGTAGTTTTTACCGGTTATATTTGATTTATTCAAGACGCTTGTGTTATTTTCTTATAGTAATTTAATAATATTGTGTAGTTATAATGACTGACAGCGGTTTTTTACGTGCTCAGTCGGACAATTTGCCTAAATTAGACGCTATAATGATGGCATTTTTTATAGCTGGGAATAGTGATTTTCTAAGTACTGAATTTAGAGGTTTTAAGGCGACAAGGTAAGAAAAACATATTGTATACACACTAATCCTATATGTATTTCAATATTTCAAAAACATGGCAAATATTTTGGCCCCTTTTCATGAAATTGAAACAAGACAGCAAGCCTCCTAACCTCCGTGACAGAAGATGCTCTGTAGAACATTGAACATTACAACCGCATACAAAGGTAGTAGAATTGTTTCCACCTTTAAATTATGAATATAAATAGTTAATAAATTTGTTCTCATTGTAATGTTAAATGTCAAATCTGCAAAAAACATTCCCTCCTGCCTGCTGATAATGCTATGGTTTGGTAGATTAATGTTTTGATAAACAATATAATGTATATTACAGATCAGCACGGGAAAATTACGGAGACAGTGCAGTGGGATATGTCCAAGTGAAACGAATTGACAATATTTGCACTGTGAAAGCTCGAGTCACTCCGGAGCACAAAATCAGAACAAAGGCTTACACAGTAACACTGATTTGCAATGAAGTACTGGAGGTTGTAGATTCATGCAAGTGTGAAGATTGTCCTGCACCCCAAGGTTAGTTCCTAATTTGTGTATTCTATTCTACTCTCATTTTTATATCTACTAGTCTCCTTCAATGGAAGCAATCTTCCCAATATTATTTCCATTGATATTGTAAGGTATGAAAAGTTGGAGCGCCAAATGTAAGGGTGTACACGGAGAGTAGGAACATTCCAAAGTTTACATGTAATAATGAGATGATTAATTATAGGGTAAAAATACGGTAGAGCAGAGATCTCAATCTCATGATTGTGGGATTAATTTTCTGTCGAGTAAGGTAAGATATCAGAAATAATAAGAGTAAATACTTAATAGAAATTATATTGAAACCATCAAAAGTTACAACAAAGGAATACAAAAGATACCAATGTAAACATAGGAATAAAAGTAAGCACATACCAGATGGACTCCTGAACCAAACTAAACTAACTTTACGTGGTCGAGAAACGAAGGGATAACAACAAACGAAGGGGTATCCAGACTTGAATCTGTCCAAAGAAAATTTACACGGATTTTGTCCTATCGATCAGGTGTCTACCATCTTCTAAATGGGTATGAACAAAGACTTACATATTTCAAACTAGAGAGTTTAGTTAAAAGACGAAATATAAATGACCTCTTAATGCTTTACAAAATTGTGAATAATCGTGTAAATAGTAACTTAGTCAATCAAATCAATTTTTACGCCAGGCCCAAATATACTAGAAATATGAACATATTTTGGACCGAAATCTTTGCCAATAATACTGGATATTTTAATCCTATGTCTAGAATGTCTCGATCATACAATGATCTTGCTAAAAGACACACTGTCGTAGATATTTTTGCAAATAATTTAAGTTGTTTCAAGAAATATCTCCACGATTTCTGTACTTAGATAAAAAAAAAAAAGAAATAAAAAAAAAAAGAAAAAGAAATAAAAAAAAAAATGTTTAGTGGTTTAGAATTTTTGTAATATGTACTCTTTAAATTTTTCTCCTTATTATGTCCTTCAATCTTTGTAATTAAGTTTTAAGTTTTGTATATAAATACTGTCATTGTTTTACATGTTTGCTTATGTGAATGTGCAAATGTGATTGCTGCAGACACATTAGTCTAGGGATATTTATAATTGTATTTTCTTTATTTTGTAATCCATAATTAATGTTTTTATAAATATCCTGTTTGTGTCTCGAATAAATAAATAAATAAATAAATAAATAAATAAACGGGGTGGCGAACGAAGACTTGTATCCGGAAGCGGGGAACGGACCCGTGACGAAAGCCAGGACATCCTTCTCTTAGTGGAAACGGGAGGACGCAACTCCTTCAAGGTACGCCTGCAGGAACATCAGGTCTGCAGCACGTGGTAACCAATCAGACTCTTCTTAAGGAGCCAGGACATCCTTCTCTTAGTGGAAACGGGAGGACGCAACTCCTTCAAGGTACGCCTGCAGGAACATCAGGTCTGCAGCACGCGGTAACCAATCAGACTCTTCTTAAGGACTTCGGGAACAGCAATCCGTACCTTTGCGAAGCGGGGACACTCAGCCATCAACTTCTAGCCACAGCTAGGACCAATCCATTTACGGTTTCAATTCCGAAACACGAGTTCTACAAATATGACCACCGGCCAACACTGGATAAAAAAAAGCGGGATTCTATAATCGCCACTAAAAATAATAACCAACACGAACTATTCGTGAAAGGAAAAAACACCCCGCGCCTTTTTAAAAGAAAAGAATCACATGATTAACTCAGATAAAAACCCCTTGAATGGCGAGTGACTGGATCCGCCGACCGGCTGCCCAAGCCGGTCGGGGAGGAAGTGACCGTCAACAAAACTGTCCTTCCTTCCTCAATAAATATTGCCAAACTTAAAAAAAAACACCATAGACAAAATAACCCCAATTAGGCAAGAACTACACTTGTCACAAATATTTATGTGACAATATGTTCGGTGTAACTCTAAGTGACCAGCCCAGGTACTGGGGCGCCATCGAAGACAGAGTCAAGTTAGCCTCTCAGAAGCTGTGCGTACGGTACAGGACCCATAGATAGTGCAGATAGTACACAACTGCTGACCCTGTACTTAGATTGCAATCTTTAGAGCACATGTGTTAGAAGGGAATGCTATCCTTGTTCTACTGTTATTTTAATGAAAGATTAACTACATAGTGTTACTGATCCCTTCGGCATTGGTTCATAGTCGAGAAACATGCCAAACAGGCGCCCCACATTTTTACACAGTTAACATTTGTCACAAGAGAAGGGGTCGTTTCTAAAACTCATTCTTAAGTTCAACAGCTCGGCTGAAGAATGATTTGCCGGTTTCTATGTTTCCTCCCTCCGACAACATGGATCCAAGTATGCAGTTAATGTTTAAAAATGTCTGATCCTCAATCTGCAATGGCGCCAAATAAGCATACATTCAAAATAAAAGTAACTTAATTTTTGCATCTTCTCATTGTTCCAGGTGGCTGTAAGCACGCACTTGCCTTCTTATCATGGCTCCACAGACGCAGCGAGGAACCTCCAAAAACTTCAATCCAATGTTATTGGAAACGCTCCAAGATGGCGGGAATAGGTACAAGCCTGAAGTTTATAAAAGCAAAAGACACGGGGACCATAGGACATATGGATTTGCCAGAGGATGATGGGAGTTTCGCAAGAGAGCTGATAGATGCTAGCATTCACATAAATACACAGTTAACTAAGTTTTATACAAACCCAACACCTCTTGAAAATCTGTCAATCCACATCATGGAACGTAATTTTTTAGGAAATAATATGGGCTCCACACCCGGGGACTTTATTGAATATTGTAAGCAGGCAATGACTGTTGAGGCCTGTCAGAAGGCAGCCTATAAAACCATCGGCCAGTCTGACAATATACTATGGCATAACTTACGTTACGGTAGGGTGACGGCATCAAAGTTTTATGAAGCGGCTCACTGCTGCACACTAGACGGGTCACTAGTTGAAAGTATTCTCGGTGCTAAAGTCTTTGAGACAAAAGCTATTCAGCGTGGTAGAATCCTCGAAGAACAAGTTTTAAAAGTAATTGAGGCTACTAATAAAATAAAATTAAAAAAGTGTGGTCTCATTTTGAGTAAGGAGTATCCAATTTTTGGTGCTTCTCCAGATGCTTTGGGAGAAGATTTCATTGTTGAAGTGAAATGCCCAGCGAAGGAGTCGACAATGAAAAACTACCTAACCGATTCCACGGAACCTACTCCCAAAGTCATGGCACAGATGCAACTACAAATGCATTTTGCCCGGAAGCCGACTGCACTTTATTGTGTTGCTAACTATGACTTTGAGACTTCTAAGAAAGTCATACCGTCTAATGTGATGTATGATGAAGCATTATGCATAGAACTTATCATTAAATGTACCCAATTTTGGTCCAATGCTATATTTAAAAAACTTAAATATAAATGGGTAGATGTGTGACATGTGACAAGTGTTTTTATTACCTTCCTTGGATTCCTTCTCATTACTGATATAACCTTTCAATTGAATATAGTGGAACATTTTTCAACGTATAGTATGTGGATATAATATATGTATAGTAATAATCTAAGTACTTTTATTTAGGTGAGTAAAAGAAAAACTATATTTCAGTAGAAAACATTATTTTAATACTTAATACAGTAACGTAGGTTGCATTATTTATTACACATAATGTTGATACATATTCTCGTTATTTGGCGTTTACACCTTATTTGGCGTTTTTATTGTAGTATTTCTACACATAGGAACCAAACAATACTTGTATCGCAAGTGAGAAGACATCGGAAAAAATATAAGGATATAAATCAAACAAACTGGAAGACAACTAACGAATCATTTACAAACTGACAGATATCACTTATGGCGGGAATCAGTGTTGCCATATCCCAAAAACAAAAAAAACATGTTTTACCAAATTTTGAAGAAAAAAAAAACATGCCTTTTTTAAAGCTTTTTTTATTGAGAATTTAAATACGAAAACAACAGTAACGTATTTTATATTTCTCCTTTCAATAATAGGACAAAAACAAAAGTTTATATTTAATTTTTTGCTGTTGTCAAGTAAAATTTGTAGAACTCTATTAAATAATAATGAAAATTAAATAACTTTTTCAGGTCCATGAGACGAGGGAGCAAAACTTCTCCCAGAACTCCAATAATTTTTTTCCTACATTTTACAGTACCTAGTTAGCAGTGGCGTGCAGTGAATTTTTTGTGAGCTAGAGTGCTAAGATTGAAAAATACAACATTAATGATGTTGTTGTAGCTGAAAATGATTTTTTTGTTTTCGAAATGTCAATTTATTATAATTAAAAATTGCCTACCTTTGCTAAAAAATCGTCATACAAAAAAAAAAAAAAATCAGCTTTAATAACATCATTAAAACTAGAAAGACCGGGTACTTCTCCAAACCTATAAAGACCACAACGGTCATTTTGACCGCTGATAACATTCGAGTTTATTATTATTGTAATTGTGTAATATTTGACATAATATTAAATAAAAAAACAATAATTATGTAATGAAATAATTGACTTTAATAAATTAGGTGCACATTTAGTACAAATTGTTGTTTTTTTATAATATCCTAGGCACTTTACGCAAACGGATTTCTTACAATTATCACTTGTGTCAGTTGTGTTATTTTGCTTACATTTTTTATTAATTTGACCTTCCCTTTCTTGTTCCCTTTCTGTCAATTCTTCAGGAGCAAACAAAACTAGACCAGCTCTGGTATTTGTATATGCTGACCTTAGTTCTCCAACAAGCTGTAGAATAAAATTGTGACGAGATACTTTTATTTTTGTTATCTTTTATAAATTATCCATGTATTTATAGCGGCTAGATCAAGTATGCTGTAGAAAACGTGCACAGGCCAACTTCTACTTCCAGCTCTTACGGAATATTTACGAGCCATTTGGTCGATTATATCGACACCATATTTTGTAGAATTGTAAAATTCAATCGTTTCGGGAATTTTCTTTGTTCCGTCGCCAAATCGAACATCTGGATGTACTGTATTTAATATCATTACATTTTTCTTCGGTTTTCCTTGATAAGCAGTTAGTGTAGTACCATTGTAAGCCTTCAAAATAAATGATTCATAACGTGGAGTACAAATGGTTCACATGCTCACTCCTCTTAAATGGTAGCCGGTGCATTTTGCATGGTTTTTCAATATTTTTCAGTGTTTTTCGACGATTTAGGATGTTTTAGACCATTTTCGATGTTAATATGACGTTTTTACACATTTTGCATGGTTTTTTAATATTTTTCAGTGTTTTTCGACGATTAACGATGTTTTAGACCATTTTCCATGTTTTATCACAATTTAACACAAAAATTAGGTTTTTCTGCAATTTTTCAGGTTTTACCACAATTTTACACAAAAGTAACGTTTTTCTACAATTTTAAAGGTTTTATGACGTTTTTACAAATTTTGCATGGTTTTTCAATATTTTTCAGTGTTTTACGACGATTTACGATGTTTGAAACCATTTTCCATGTTTTATCACAATTTAACACAAAAGTAAGGTTTTTATGCAATTTTCTAGGTTTTACAACAATTTTTACACATAAGCAACGTTTTTCTACAATTTTTGGGGTAAATATGAAGTTTTACAATTTTGTATGGTTTTTCAATATTTATCAGTGTTTTACGATGTTTGAAACCATTTTCCATGTTTTAACACAAATTAACACAAAAATAAGGTTTTTCTGAAATTTTTCAGGTTTTACCACAATTTTACCCAAAAATAACGTTTTTCTACAATTTTTAAGGTTTATGTTACGTTTTTACACATTTTGCATGGTTTTTCAATATTTTCAGTGTTTTTTGAAGATTTACGATGTTTTAAACCATTTTCCATGCGTTTATAACCGCTCAATTAAAATGTCAACAAATTGCGCCTGTCGAGTTATTATTAACGAATTATTAATATTCGTACAAAAGAAAGTGGATGTTCTTGATGAAGTGAGCATTGTACAAATATGTTCCACAAGCTTCCAAGAGGAAGAAATTGAAAGTGCTAAATGCCTCCTGTTAGAATCCGTCCCTGGCCGTCGTATCACGAGAAAAGGCGATGGCAAAATAACGAAAACATTGCAAGATATCATAAAGATCATGAAGGAAACTGATCCAGACCAACTTCCTACGTTTGTCGCCCGTGATCTCAACAAGTTACCACCAGTTACTTTTGACCACGTCGACGTTACAAGACTTCTTAAAGATTTAATATTACTGAAAACCGAAATTGCCGCAAAGGCAACAATATTAGATATGAATGCTTTGAAGCAGGAACTTAGTCAAATCAAAGAAACCGTCAGCCATATCACACATGAACGCTCAAATTCTAATGCACAACCAAAAATTGTGAGTCCTTCTATAAACTCTCTTGACATTTTAAACGAAAACAATGCAAATCACGAGAATACGCAAATATGGCCGCAGCCTACAGCCGCTCACGACGGCAAATCTAAACGAAATGCTCGTACTTATGCTAGTGTTAGTGAGAAAGCCCGAAGAGAGCCGGAAAAAACCGAAGCAGCCCGAAGCAGTTCACTGTCAAACGTAAACAATGGTTTTACGGTTGTTATGAATAAACATCGCAAGAAGCGATTCATAAATAATCGTGGAACAGGAAGTAATGAAGGAAATTTAAAAATAGCAAACCTTTCAATAGGGTTATATGTATCTCGTTTCGCACTTGAAACAAACACAGAAGATGTAAAATTATTTTGCGAAAATAAAGGTTTAAAAGTAATTAATGTTGAAATCCTAAAACCTTTCAAAGAAACTCCATTCAGGACATTTAAAATCATGATCCAGCAAAGCGACATTAAAACTGTGATGAATCACGATTTCTGGCCCCAAGGCATCGTATTCAGAAGATACAGAGAAGCTATCGAGCGAACCACGAAAGGAACAACACAAAATGAATAAGTTAAACATCACTTCGATCAATTGCCGATCTGTAAAAAGAGTAGAAAAAATTATTTCTGATCTGTGTATTACAAACGATATCATTCTATTGCAAGAGACATGGCTTATACCAACTGATTTAGATTTTCTTAGCGAAATTCACCTTGAATTCATGAGCTATGGTACCTCAGCGGTAGACGTCTCTAATGGCCCACTACGAGGACGACCATATGGCGGACTAGCTATACTATGGAGGAAATCATTCAAGGCAGTGACAATCGACTGTGAAACTCCCAGGATAATAGCGATTGATATCACACTCAACACTGGAACATTACTTGTCATGAGTGTATACATGCCAGTGGACAACACTGATAATTTACCGGAATATTTATCCTGTCTATCAAAAATGCACACGATAATTGAGGAAAGAGACAACCCTAATTGTATTATTCTGGGAGACTTTAATGCCGACATGAATTCGCCATTTGGACGTGAGCTTAAATCATTCTGCTCCGAATATAACCTACAAATTGCGGATGTTGACATACTCCCGCTCGACTCCTACACATACGTAAGCGATGCACATAATACCACGAAGTGGCTCGACCACTGTCTAGTGACTCAGGCAGTACTCAATACAATAGAAATATGTATATTGACTACAAGTCCGACTGGTCTGATCATAGACCAATGCACACCACTCTAAGAACTAATAGGTTACCCACATATACCGCAAGTCACACAAAAGTAGAGGATCCGTGTCGATGGCGGCCCAAAAGTCATGTAGAAGTGCAGTCCTACTCCAGGTATGCCCAATTTGCAATAGGTCAACTTCAGATAATTTATGGAACCAACACAGAAACTTATGACAGCACCACGATGAATGTAGCCCAAATCGACGACCTATACAAAAACATTGTACAAGCATTGAGTAACTCAGCTATATCTGCGTTTAACATAGGGAGAAGGCCAAAAAATGGGAGAAAATGGAAGGCTACAGCGGGTTGGAATGAGCAGGTTGCCTTATATTATGAAGCGTCTAGAAATGCACATATAAATTGGCTGCAGAATGGACGACCTACTGAAGGTCCTATCATGGAAGCTAGAAAAGAAACCAGATTGCTTTTTAAGAAAAAATATAAGAATTGTCAAAGAAGCTTTGAGCAGAACAAAATGGACAAAATAGCGAACAGCTTTGAATGCAAGAATTTTTCATCTTTCTGGAATAAAACCAATACCGTATTGAAAGCAAAATACACCGCACCGAGCCAGATTGATGGAAAATCTGTAAATAAAGATATTGCTGAAGTTTTCAGAAATACATTCTGCTCCGCACCAGATCAACCGCAAATAATGGTTAAAGAGATTGAGACAACAATGCATCAACCAGAACAACAGCCGTCCATCGTCATATTACCTGAGATGATCCAGCGAGCAATAAGCAACATGGCAGGAGGTAAATCTGCAGGTCACGATGGACTAGTGATAGAACATGTAAAGCATGCGGGGGAGTATTTAACAATACTGCTTGCCTCTCTCTTCACTGCCATGATCGGCCTCGGACACATTCCGAAAGAGCTGTCCAAAACAATAATAATACCGATCCCAAAAAGCCGCCAGTTGAACTTGACATCATCTGTTAATTACAGACCCATATCTCTTGCCACAATAATTGCAAGAATCTTCGAAAAGGTCATCTTAAATTTAACGGAAGACAAGCTCAATACAGAGGACTCTCAAATGGGCTTCAAAGCTGGATGCTCTACTGATACGGCCATATATAGCATGAAACAAACAATCGAATACTATAAAGCCAGAAAAACAACGGTATACGCATGCTTCCTAGACTTAAGCAAAGCCTTTGACAGGGTTTGTCATAATGCGTTGTGGAAAAAACTGACCGAACGACAAGTTCCACCACAAATAGTCAATATATTGAGAACATGGTACAACCAACAGGAAAACTTTGTCAGATGGAATGAAAGCCTATCAGAAGCAGCCAAATTAAAGTGCGGCGTTAGACAAGGAGGCTCAATGTCCCCAGTGCTTTTCAACGTATATATGGATGAACTTAGTAAAACACTGAATACA
>JAIUSX010000735.1:0-18629 GCA_026573805.1 Hesperophylax magnus | reverse complement strand
TATTCAACAAGATTTATTATCATAAGAAGCGATTACTTTGTGGTTAGACATTATATTTTTTAAAATAAAACAAACACTTTGTATTTAACCACGAATATTTATTATTTTACACATCGACCGGTTTCGCTTAGACCAAGCTTCATCAGGATATAATAATAACTAGTTATGTAAAAAACGATGTGTAAAATAATAAATATTCGTGGTTAAATACAAAGTGTTTGTTTTATTTAAAAAAAAAGATTTATTATCATTTATCGCTATTAATAACAACTACCTTAAAAATAACACAAAGTTGAGATTCATGTCTATGTTCCCAAATATGCAAAAATCAATAGCTTAGTGGCTAATTAAATTGCGCCTACACATGATAATGATGAAGCTACTTATAATATCTTCAGTTTGTGGTGCGGGCCTCTTTGTGGTGCAGGCCCATAGGCTTCTGGTAAATACGGCCCTGGCCTGATCGTTATTCTTAAATTGTAATAATAAATTCAGCAAGGTTTGTCTATCATTTAACACAAATAATTTGTGTTTCGTTTGGTTTTGGCAAATTCATCGAGGAATTTATCGTTTTCATTAGAGGTGCGTGTAAGATTCAAAGTGCTATTTTAGAAAAATCTACCAAAAGTTTTAAATATTCTACGTAAACATATGGATGGTTCAAAATAATATGGCAGGACTATTCAGTGACTTTAATACGCGCCTGTTAACATCAACATGTGTCATTTCATGAATAAAAGGAGCAGAAAATGACTTATTAATTGAATCCAAGTCTATACACGTTAAATAGAGTATTGAACGAAAACAATGACATGTTTTGAAGGATTTTGTGTCCTAGTTTATCGTCTTGGCACAGTTCCCGCTAAGCAAACACGGAAAAAGTAAGCTGTAATATGGCATGAAGGGATTATGACCAGGTTTTCCAGCTTAACACACATCCCGACATCATGTCAGGTCTCTACGAGTACATACGTGAAGGGTTGTGACTGTTTTCTCCGTGATTGTGTACCGGGTCCCGAAAGCTTATGGCTTACGAGGTAAACGGAAGCTTTAACACAGCATTAAGGGGATGTTACCGGGTCTACTAGCTTACCACAAATCCCAGCGTCTTGTCGTCAAGTCTATAGACGTAAACGAAAGTAATGGCGAGCCATGAAAGGTTGGGGCTGTCTTAGTTTCTAAGAAAGCTTGTCACTACGTCTGTAGACGTACAGAATTGTTATTTTTTATTGTGTGAGTTCGTACAACTCTTTGATGTTTAAAATATAGTTATAAGATAATCATTGAAAGTGCCTTTAAAATAGTTTTATGTCTGTAAAATGCCTTTTCACAGCCAACAAGTTGAATGTCAGAAGTATTTTAATAATGTGTGTAGCAAACTGTTTTCTCCTTTTTTATTAATAAAACGTATGTACATACAATTCAGGTTTGACAATTGATTGTTTTATACTCTTCTTCCATTAGAAGCACTATGCCTGTGGATGGAAGAGGAGTGTACATTTGCAAAAAAAAACATTATAACTATATAAAATTATGGTACATGCATAATTATGAGAAGTGGTAAATAAATTTTTATTAGAATTAAGTTTTTTTAAAAAACTGGTTACATCATAATCATGTTTGTGAATTTAATAGAATACATATTTAACTATTTAGAAAGGTAAGTCGATTGATAAGTTTCCGCTGAATATATATGAAATTTTCTAATTCTCTCTCGATTATATTGCGTTTGAAGATGAAGACTTTTACGTAATCTGTTTTAGGTCAAGAGATGATCAATTTATTATTTGATTCTTTTTGCACTCCATATAATACATAATGTACATCGAGGGCCGGTCCAGTACGGGCGCAATTGGAGCTTTCCCCCCCGGGTGCCTAATTGCCAAAGCGCCTGTGATGATTCTAATACTCACATGAATGAACGAGACGAACGTGCTCCAAAAAATTTTTTTGTTTAGACTGGGAGAAGATTTATTGACAGGCAGGTTTTATAAGTAAACACGTTCCCACGGGAAGGTGGAAAGAAGAGATCGCAGGAAGACAGTCGGGTTTTGAACTTGGATAGGTTGACAGCTCCGAGAAATCGATACAAATCAGAAGTGTTGTGTGAAATTACAGTTAATTAGTGAATTCAGATGGGGTGTTAGAAAGCTTTGTTGATTATTGAATTAAAGTGAAATATCATTGAACCGGTGTTTGTGTGAAGTGAAAGTGGTTGTACTCAATGAGGATAGAAATAATTGGATAATTTGTAGAGCGCTGTTTTGTGAAAAAATCACCTCAGGGGCGCAAGGTGTTGTGCGATCGTGATTGTGTTTTAAAGTTGTGTTGATTTAAGCGTGATTTCGTATACAGTTCGAACTAGATTGCTTGTCTTAAAAGCATGGAAATAATAATGATAATGATTGCGTTTAAAACAGAGTGAACGTATTTAAAGGCAGGAAGTGTTTGATCGGATTATAGAGGAATTAACGATTGGCGAGATGGCGTTCTACCCACGGAGACCGCAAACCAGAGAATCAAACAAATCATAAAACTCGGGTTGGAATCCTGACAGAGATTAGGGAGGTACAATTGTATTTACAGAATTATTTAATAACCATTTTATAGGCGTAGGGAGGGGACCAAAATTGAACAAATTGCAAGGATTTCGCTAAAAGGAGGATGGAATGCCGGTAGGGAGGAGACCGTAAAATTAAACTGATTTAGCTATTTAGTGTGTAACCAGGTAGATTTCACGCTGAGAGTGGGAGATGGCTAACTGGGTGAGTTTTTTTATATTATTTATCAAATTTCAGAGGACCCTTAAGGACGGATGCAACAGAACAACAGAAACAAAGTTTACAGCCCCTGCCGCCCAAGTAATGTTTCAAAAGGGAATGTGTCAAGCAGATTATCTATCAGCTGAAAAGGGGAGACGGGCCAATGACCTTTTCATATGTAGGCCGATAATATTTGTTTTAGGGGAATAATAATAATAATGATTGGATGACTTGTATGGCGCCGTTTTTGTGCAAAATCACCTCAAGGGCGCTTCGGACCGAGGGTCATATTGAGAATTTACCTACTGCCGTTCTGCTATTTTTTTTTTAAACTTTACGAATCAAATCGTGGCGTTGTCCCTGATAGGTATTGAATAGCCGACGAAAACATTAAATACTTATTACAAATTAGGCCATCCAATATAAACTCGCAGTATATAAAAAAAACACCTACCTACAGAGTACCTATCAAAACACTGGCGTACCATTTAAAACGGCGATCACCACCAGCCGGGACAAGGCGCGGTGTACAGTCAGTCGAAGGGGGAGTTTTGCTAGCGTATGACCGCCCGAATAGAAAGCGATCGGATGCAACCAGACAGAACAAAAATGAATACTTTTCATCTGTTATTTAACTTTCTAATTTAATACCTTTTATCAATTGTTTGACTTTCTAATTTACAAATTGCAATACACAGGAACAAATCTAGAGTCAAAAGGGGGAGATGGTAATCTCCGAAATAAAACTACCATCCGAGCATTTTTCTCAACAGGTTCCTTTCGAGAGGTAGGCAGCCTCTTTAAATTAAATGCTAAAAATCAAACCAATTGTCCGTTTATACCTACCTGAGAGGATAGGTATTCAATAGAAGTTACCCATACCTAATACACGAGGATGCTAGTATCCTCATGAAATAATTACTGGAACCAAATATTAAAATACAGACAGTCCTCATCCTAAATTTGGCATTTCGAGTAAACCTTACATATATCTCACATGATAATTGGCTGAATGGGTAGGCACACAACCTATCGATAGAAGCGGGCTAAATGTCGACAAGATCGTCGTGTGTTATCTATGTTATTGACCTAGAAAGGGATGTAAATTCCCGACGACGAGGAATTTACAGCGTTTTCTAGAGGTGGCATGTAACTTAGGACCTTACGTGTCACATTTTCGCGACTAGATTCGTGACAAGGGATGTCATGGTTTTCCCCTTCTACAATCAGTAAAGTAGATTTTCCTGGAGGTGCATTGAGGTTGGGGCATTTCTGAAATTGGTGAGGAGACCTGGTTTTCTTTATTCTGGCGTGACGGTTGCCAATTTGGAACAAGGGGAGACCCGGCCGGTTCGGATATCCAGACACGCAGATATAGATCGCCTTGTTCAAATTATCATCCATTGGTTTTGTTTGGTAAAGAGGAGGAGCCAACTTTTGCTTGAACAAATTCATTCCCGTTCCTCTCCCTTCCCTCCCAAAATATATACATGGATGGCGCCGACAACTAACACCATAAATTTATCGTATGTTTATCACATATATAAAATCTAACACTTTATTATACTCACATTACCCTATGACAGGTAGAATCACGTAGCTAGTTGAAGAGCAGGCGACTCAGAAAAATAAGGTTTATGAAATGGCTTTAAAACACAGCGGTAATGGATTCAACTCACTCTATCTCAAAAGAACCGAGGGGTACCACACACATACAAAGATAACTAGGTTTCTATACCGAGAAACAAAAAAACCAACACAACGTTCGGTGAAACCTTTTTATACTGAACCGTCACGTGAAATGATTACGTTCAAGGCCGTAAACCACGTAGACAAATTATGATGCACACAGTTGAAGGGGTGTGTAATAAAGAGAGGAGCAAAGGCTTGTACAGACGGCAGGGAGGATATTCCTACCCCGGATATATACATAATCAAAGCCTTATGGAAAAGTTACCTATGGGACTTAAAGAAAATTTATCGTAGAAAGAGAAGTTTGAAAAGTTTGAAAAGTGCAGATCGTTACACGCCTAGTAGCTAACACATCGCCCTTGCGATTATTTTTCATAAAAAAATGACGCTACACAAAAAAAAACAAATCATCCAAATATTATTGATTACATTGTCTTAGGTAATCACCTACCCTACTTGATTACCTAGGACAATGTAATCATTTTCTTAGGTAATCACCTACCTTACATGATTATCTAGGACAATGTAATGCGCCCCTGAGGTGATAACTCACAAAAGCGGGGCTATATAAACTGTCCAATATTATTAATATTATTGTCTTAGGTAATCACATACCCTACGGCCGAGGCGTCTACTGGCTTTGGCGCCGTTTGGCTAAGGGCCGGCCCTGCATATATCGATAAAATCCTTTAATCTACGGTTATTATCAGAATTACAATCATTACATCACTAGAGTTCAGATTAAGTTTTACACTTTACACAGAGGTTATGTTATTAAATTATTACGTCACTGGGTTTTTTCTACCGACCCCATCAGTCTCGCTCTAAAACTGAGTATCATCTTCATGAACAAGTAGCCGCTGATAAACTTCATGAACAGGTCGAGCCAATATAATCTGTAACAAATTGAAAAAATAATAATCAACAATAATATGATGAAAAGTGTTTTATGAATGGAGAATAGTTTTAGCGTGGATCTACAAATTATACTATGAAAAAATAATATTTAAAACCTTACACTAAATGTCAACAAAACGAAATACTTAACATCTTCTATAATGGCCAGAAGACAACCAGCTCAGGATTATGCTCTCAAAATACATGATTGTCAAGGAAAAAACTTAACGCAATCATGTCACTGCCCCACCATAACACACTCCAGAAACATAAAATATCTCGGCGTTGAAATCGATGAAAATCTTCGATGGGACAATCACATAAATAGAATTACAAAGAAACTTACAAAGCTCATGTACTACTTTAGAAACGTACGCAATATACTAAGTAAAAATGATCTATATAAAGTCATCTATGCTCTTTACCAATCACGCATAGAATATGGGATTATTGGATGGGGATCTGCCTTAAACCTTCATATGAAGCAGCTCGTTAAAACACAAAAAGTAATAATAAAAATAATCCTGAAAGTACTCATAAAAACGCCATCAAAAGAAATTTTTAAAAAATTTAACGTGTTCAGCATTATAAAACTGTACTCATAAAATGCACTACTCAATTTCAAAGAAAAATATGAGTACCTCGCTGAAAAACAAACCTACACTACAAGGACGAAATCCTCAAATCTACTAAACATTCCAAAATTAAATACATCTTTCGGCCAGAAAAACCACTATTTCCATGCTATAAAATTATATGTATAATGCCCTTTCTATTGGAATTAAAAACACCATCGATATAGAAAAGTTTTAAAAACACATAAAATTATGGCTAATTAAACATGAAGATGAGGAAATCATTAAATTTATGAAGTAACCCCAACGTATGTCAAAAAAATACAAATAAATAGTAGTATATCTGTGTGTAAGGATATAATGGCCAACCTTATGATTCCAGAGATAGCCTCATTTTTACACTGAAAAAAATGAGTTAGCTAAAGTGTTCAGCTAATTGAAGTTGTGTAACCATCGCCTAAACTTTAGCTACAGTACCTAAACTACTTTATGTGCAGATACCGTCGTTGTTTAGTAAAATGTGCTTGAGCTATTACAACTAAACTTTAATAATAGCACACTAAAGGCTTACTTACCTAAACAAAATAATCGGTTTGGTTAATTAACCTAAAGTAATTTACTAAACCTATTTCACTTTAGTAACTTAAGTTTATGTGTTACTTCCCAAAGTATTTAGCTAAATTTAACTAAACATCTAGTTTGGTTAAATTTTTTGTTCAAATAGCTAAACTGATGTTGGAATATCTAAATTTGATAATGCATTGCACAAACTTGAGCAAAGTATAACAAAACTTTAGTTAAAACAACCGAACACACCGGCCTTTTTGTCGTGTAGCCGCCATGACGCAGTTTTCAGTTCTTAGTACGCACCGCCAACGCATGTGACGCCATCTTGACATCTGACAGTTCAGATATTTGCGTGTTTTGTGTTGTTGTTCTTTTAAAATGTCTGAAGATAAAGTGGATAAAGTTATCAAGCCGTGTTGTGTGAAGGGCTGTAGTGACAGACAGTAAACACGGAGTATATGAGGGTAAATGGGCCTGGTAAATTGATAGAATCGAATACGTATCCTACCCTATAATGGCGAGATATGCGTTAGTTAGCGGCTGCCATTTCTCCATTAAAAACAAAAAGCCCAATGGATCGCTGCGTTTCAAGTTCTGCAAGTTCTGCACTGCCACTTTAAATCTACCCGGCATTGGAAGTTATCCAGATTTAAGACAGTAGCGCACCCGTTATGACGAAAATACAGGTGTGAATATCCCTTTATTTGTCTCCAGTGTTCCATGCAATGTGTAACTTAATTTCACCTAAGAATTGAATTTATTTTTAGACCCCATCCGTTTTCCATCAGGACGATGTGATGTCATAAAAGGCCATAATTACTTGCAATATGATATGTTTAGTTCACGAACTTTGGTTAACCCGATAAATATGTTTATTTCAGAGCTTGATAACATCTTACCGGGTTTCAGCGGTGTGGTTCCTTCTGCCAAAAAGATCATGGAAAATTATAAAGGTAAACATCTGTTCTATGTTACTTGTTATCCAATATGCAGATCTTTTCTTTCTTTCCTTTGACCACTAAGATCATTTTGTTTTCAGGCATCAGTGTTCCTGTTCCTGTGGGACCCAGCTGCAGTAATTCAGTCGCTAAACGGAAACACGCACTGAAAAAAAATGAGTTAGCTAAAGTGTTAAGCTAATTGAAGTTGTGTTCCGCCAGGACGGTGCGATGTCTTCAAAGACCATAATTACATCATGGAAAATATAAATCCTTCCAAAAGGATCATGCAGAATTGCAGAGGTATAAATCTGTTCTATTTTACTTGAAAAGGAATAATATGCTATGTGTTCACAGACGTTGGTTAACCCGATAAATATGTTTATTCCAGAGCTTAATATCTTACCAGGTACCAGCAGTTTGGTTCCTCCTGTCAAAAGGATCACGGTAGGTAAGATTACATCTGTTCTATGTTACTTGATAAGGAATAATATCGTCGGCTTAAAGTGTAAACCTGCTAAATCCATTTTGACTGTTTTTACGTTTATTATACCATTCAAAAGAGAAAAAAAATACACAAGCTAGGAAAAACAGCTAGTGTCAGTTTTGGCTTTAAATTGACAAAAACGCGTGATAAGTAAAACTGCCAAATCCATTGCGTCAAAAGTCTGCTGCTAAGTCCATCTTAACCGCCTTTCTGTATAGAGTTTTCGATGACAGCACGCGTGCTCTTACAAATAATGACATAATTCGGTGTTACTTGTGCAAACGGAGGTTTGAGGATTGAGATATTGCAAAGGTACGTATTATTTTTTTAAAAAGAAAAAGCTCGAGCAGAAAAAGAAGAAGATAAAGCTGAAGAAAGTGTGTTAACGGTTGACTTGCAGGCGGTTCTGATGGCTCCCAAATAAAAAAAGAGTAGTTTATACTATAGAACAAAGCTCCAAATACACAATCTTGCCTTAACGTCTAATGCATTGCTATTGTCTGCTGTAAACCACAACATAATCATAAAACAAAAGTTTCTAGAAGTTGGGCACACACAGATGGACTAAAACATCAATTTTAATAAAAAGTCAAATAACTTTGTTTACATCACTTTAGTTGTTTACATCACAATCAACATGTTTCATGAACAATGTACACTTCTTCAGGATCAAATGTATACGTATACGTTTGATCCTGAAGAATTGAACATTGTTCACGAAACATGTTGATTGTGTACAAATAAAGTGATGTAAACAAAGTTATTTGTCTTTTTACTAAAATAAATAATGCCATCACAAAGTGAAAACCTTTCCGAAGAAGTTTTCTTCGAAAAATTAAAAACATCAATGTTCCTGCGGAGTATATATCTATTTGCAGGTCGGCAAGGAAAAACCCTAGACCTTATGATGTAACTTACTTAAACCATACTTTTTTCAAAAGCTTTGATGAAGTAAATTTTTTAAAAAGCTTTCGTCCTGGACTTGGTAAAGATGACGCTAAAGTTACTGATATTAGAGCTCTTCAGTACACTCCAAACGGTGACGTATTTTTTAAATTGAGATTCACTGATGTATGGAAAATACTACCGCAAAGAAAATCACCGACTGTAATTGCATAGCCTTTTGATTCCCTTAGAAATCACTTTCAAACAAAAATAAAAATTAGTAGTTTGAAGACTTGCAATATTTAAAAAGCATTTTACCTGAAGACTATCGTTATTATTATGATAATTTACTTCATGACTAGTCACTACTCGTATTAGTAATAATTGAGACTGACTGGTGTGTAATGTGATTTATTTTGATTTTATTTTAGAAATATTCAGGTTACAAACTTTCAACGTGTAACTGTTACTTTATGTTAGAGAGTAAAATATAAAGAGTTCAATATTTTTTTGATAAGAGAGAAATTTTGTTATTAAGAGAAGCTATTATAATAGAGCATTTAGTTTTAGAATTAAATTATGTGATAATTTTCCAAAGTTATAGAATCTATCAATATTATAATATTGAGACCGAAAAAGGTGTTCCTAATCTATATTAACAAAACGTTGTATTTAGAAACATTACTGTTAATTTAAAAAAAAAAATGAAGTAGTTTAATATTAAGAGTGAAAAACTGCCAAATCCTTTATTAATAATGTTACTGCACTACGAAAACCTGTGTCGCGCGTCGGACCTGGGGGGGTCCTGACTTACCCTCGGCCAGCTCAGAAGCGGGGCATGAGACGTCTCTCTCATAGTCAGGGTTCGGGGTCAGCGCGTGGCTCGAGAATCCATATCCCACCGTCTATACAAAACACTCCCATACGATTGTTATGCCCAAATGAAAGAGGTTAGGTTTTTATGAATTAGCATTGTATTTGAGCGGCTAAAGGACATTACATGGGTGAATAACAACAGTACACAGGTTATTACATCCTAAACTGGAATTATCAACAAGGGTTCCCTAATCTCTCTCTGGGAAATAATTAACAGCTCACTCTCTCTAGATCGGCAGGCAGCGTGGATGAATTTAGGTTATTAGCGGACACATTCAAGGGTAATAGGAAATGTAAGAGACTCACAGCATGGTGTTGTCGGGTATCCTGTTGATTTGCAGGACTGAGCGCCGTGTCTCAAACAAACGGTGCCAGCCTGTCGATGTTCAAAGCGCCATTTCCGTACGTTATTGCTTTCGAACGGAGCGGTGCAAATTGGGAACGCGGGAGCCGAAACGAACACACGTCCAGCCTGGTCAGAGGTCGGCGCGCGAGCGGGGCGCACGGGGCGTAGGGTCGCCGGGGGTGGGGGAACTGTAGCGGATGTATTGCGCGTTCTTCACTACGTTTGGTCTAGCAACTAATTTGAATAATTCCCGCTCTCAGGCTGGCAACTGTAGGATCTTTTGCGGCTAAAATCTGTTATATGACACCTCCCCCCGCGCTCGTAAAAAAGGCGACGTGGTAATGGAGCATCAGGGTTAAAAGATCCTCTATGTGCCTCCCTTGGGGTTTTTTGACAAAACAAGAGTTGCCCTTAGTTTGAGAGACTTGGATGGCCAGAGGGATGCCTAGCTAAAACATAATGACTAGCTTATGCCATAGGCTAGGTAACAATATTTGTGGGGAGAAATGAGGAAGGGTACATAGCATGTTTGGAGCAAATAAATTTTGGGGAGAGAGCAGGTGTGGAAACAACAAGTAAAATTATGCAATTTGAAAACAATAGACATGGTTATGCAATTGAACGACAAAAGACAAAATTATGCAATTGAAAGACAAAAGGGCATGGTTATGCAATTGAAAAAACAATAGACAACATTATACAATTGAAAGACAAAAGGGCATGGTTATGCAATTGAAAAAACAATAGACAACATTATACAATTGAAAGACAAAAGGGCATGGTTATGCAATTGAAAAAAACAATAGACAACATTATACAATTGAAAAAAAACAAAAGACGGAATGTTAAGGTGTGATTCTAGGGTTTCATTGGTCTGGAAGCTAAGTTTGCGTTGCGTTGGTTTTTTGGTTTCGAAGAGTTGCGAAGGAAACGAGATTTCACTGACTCTAAAAGATTACATTATCACTGTAATCTGACCCATTGAGATAACACTCAGGAGTACACTTAGGTCTTGGAAAAAAAAAACTTTGCTTCGTTGTGGGCGTTGATGTTTGCGAAGTGGGGCTGTGGTTTGCGGGGCTGCGGCTATGGTTACAGTGGTCATTGGAGAGAGTAGTCCAGGTTCCGTAGTTATGCCAGTACGAGTCCTATGTGCTATTATGGTGGGCACGGATCGTATGTGTTGGTTATCGGAGCATAATGTAGCTCAGGATAACTTTTTAGAGATGCGCAGTTTGTGTTTACTGGAGGGGCAAAGGGTAATTATGTTTCACCCATGACCTGGTATGTGTCACTGCATGACAGAGCAAGAGACGGTATAACTGGCATTGGCATTGAGGGCAAGAAATTTGAACTCCGGGACTAGCGTGTCCGAAAGGTAGTTCAGAGTGTCATAAAGTATAGTGGGACAACTCGGCTTGCAGTGGTGAGACAAACGTCATACATATGATTAGTATTGTCTGTGCTTTCAGGAACAAGATGGAACAAGTGTGTAGCGAGTAGTAGTCGAGGGGCCTTTGTAACCACAGCGCAGGCTGCTAGGAGGTGAGGCTCAGCTTGGCTGCCGGAGATGACATCCGCCTGGGCTTCTTTTTAAATCCGGGGGGAATTATTATTAAAGCAAATTTCTTGAAGTTTACCTGCCTAGGGACCAATGAAGAAAAGTTTGGAGAGAAACAAAATGTGTCCAGAAAAAATAAACAAACGAGGTTTAGCTGCCGGTCCGGAGAGTGACGAAGAGTGTGAGAGAGAGGTAGAGAGAGGTTCCTAACTAGTTTTGATTACATAAACATTATCCTTTATTAGGATGACTTGGCGTTTGCCGAATGACAAACTGTCTTGGTTGAAAAAACAACTGGCCTTCTTTGGCCTATGTTAACATACAGGTGGTAACATTTTCGTAGGATTTCAAAGAACAAGACAAAAAATTCGTGAACGAGTCACGGCAACAGCAGGGAAACTAATTCATGAATAAAGGTTGTCAGAAAAGACAGACGATACGCCAAGTGCGTATCATACATATTCAAAATTCATGAATGTGTTTCGTTGAGGAGAGAAAAAAAATGACAACATACGTGAAAGGTGAGGTAGGAAGCCTGTTGGTGACCGGAACAAATACCGATTCGAACTCGAAGTGAGGGCGAAATATGGTCGACAACAGATTTTCCACTTCATACATATTGCCTGAGGGCATGGGGTGGGGAGGGGGGAAAAAGGACGGGAATTGAGTTACGAAATTGCTAGAGACTGGACTAATTTCCAATTCAACCTCTATGTGAGAGTGAAACATATTCAACCAGCAGATTTCCTGACTCTTTACATTTTAATAAAGTGGATTAATTTTTAAACCGCATTTGAATACACATTGTACTAAAGAGGCTAATCTTTTGCGTGTATTTGGCAAAAGATTAGGGGTCGTTTTAAACTTCTACATGATTGTGAGAAAAGACAGACCCTAGTTCCAATTTCACAAACCTGGGATTCTTCTTATTCGTTTCCCAGACGACGAGTTTAGTGGTTTTGTGCCCATCGATTAACTCCTGCGGCACCTATGCCCCATAATTGACAGTGAAGCTGAAAACTAGTCCTTTTGGGATAGTAGATATTCCTGGGCTTCTTTTCTTTTTGGAAAGCAGCAAAAACAGGAAGTCCACGGGCATTGGCGTTGAACAAAGAGGCTTCTGTGAAATACTTACGTAGTTCACATATAAAGGTTTGATATTATTTCGTTCGCACGATTCATGGTGAGTATTGTAACGTCTTCACGTATAGTGTACAAGTATGCAGTATATGCAAGGTACAACTCAATTATAGACAGAAGTCAAGGAGTGTAAAAACAGTTCCTTAAAGGAGATGACGATGTCGATATTATGTCGTTCACACGAATCACGGTAAGTATTATTATTACGTCTCCACGTCTCGTGTACAGGGTTGTACACAATTATACACAAAAGCGGTTCTCATGACATGTTAATGACACACGACCAAATTATACACAAAGGGCGGTACTCATGGCAAATTAATGTCACACGACCAAATTATTCACAAAGGGCGGTACTCATGGCAAATTAATGTCACACGACCAAATTATACACAAAGGCGGTACTCATGGCAAATTAATGTCACACGACCAAATTATAACACATGGTTATAAGTATTAAGTAATTGTAACGAACTTCTCGTGTAGTGGTGGATTTTGTAAGGATCTCTCCTATCGCGTGACAATTTTTTACATTTAAATATAATTCAACAAAAGCTAGCAGTATCATTTGATACTGTTTGCAAAGATTTGTTAGATTGACTAACTCCGTAGCCTGGAGGGGCATACGATGGAACAATAGAGAAGATAAACAATTTTAATGTTACTTCATTGTGTTACAAGGTGCAAGATGATGGTAGAAGGTATTTCTACTTACATCGAGCGATGGGTGGGAACAGGCCCATAATGGCTTTACATACTGTTCGTTGTAGCGTGCAATTGGGTTGCAAACACTTGGTTAAATGGTGAGACAAAGGTTGGGTGTTTATATTATGCAACGATGATCGAACAAAGTCCTGTTGATTTACGTTGTGATATAATTATTTGCGTTTGAAGATCAGGATAACCGTAAGGTTTTACTAACCTGTCCCGTAGGGTTGAAACGTGAGGTACGAGACATACGTGACGTAACAGTAGAGAAAAGAAAATCGAGATCTCGTCATACAATAAAAGACCTTAATGGGTTTTACATACTTTTAGTTGAAGCGAGTCCAGTTATGGTATGTGGTTTTATAGGACCGACATTTGGTTTTCTTTTATAAATACAATTTCCCAAAATGGATGTGTCAAAATCCTATTTTTGGTAAATGTGAGCTTGGGTAGGACGCCATCAATTTTTGAAAGGAAAAAATTGAAAAAAATGAAAAAAAAAATTATATACATACAAAGAAGACAATTATGTGATTAATTGCTACTTGGTTCTTGCCTTTGAGACCACTATAGGGTTTTACATACTCAAGGTAACGTTGAATTGGACAAGAAAGAATTAATGGCTGTACTTGACAGGTTTTCTTTTTTTAAAAAAAGGGTCGGTATTTAACACTTTGGAATTTACAAAATCCGAACTCTTTTGGATGGCACTCTTATGAGTGATTACCAATCGTTATTTTACAAGGAACAAAAACAAAAGTGGGGTGGTTCTTTCTAACACGACGAAGGGAACAAAAATGAAACGAAAATGGGGTGACATGACATAAACATTGCATAGTGTAGAAGTTGAGGAGCAAAAGCGGGTTCGCGACTTCCCGGCGATTGTAACTCGAAGACGTGTCTCTATTCTAAAATGATCAGTTTCAGAACAGGTGAGAAAATAAAACGTAAAAAGGGAGAAAACGATTGTCGTGAGGGAAAGAACGTTATTACAGGAATAATATTTCATGGTCATAATATGTTAATATACATTCATTTACAAAGGTGGGTTAAACTCGTTTTTGACGAATAGGTTGACATGTAGTTGACACTTTACACGCCTAATTATGGTAAGACTTCATAGCTTACAATAGTTTGTGATAATACACAGTGGGTTAGTTTAAAGTTGCTGGGGTGGTGGGGGAGTTTCAACTGTCTCCTCACTTCCAGACTTTACAATGTCCTTAATATGGTAATTACCAGTATGTTTGCCAGAGGAGTCGGACAGGTAGTAAACTAAGTCCGATATTTTTCTTACAACCTTGGCCTTGACAAAACGGGGTGCCAGCTTGGCAGAGAAGTACAGGGCTCCTTGAGAGAGGGTGTTATTCCTTCTCCAGACAACATCGCCTACATTAAAAGTGATGTGTTTCCTACGTAGGTTATATCTGTCCGCACTTTTTTGGTGGGCCAGCAATAGGGCATCAGTAACTTCACTATAAATGGCAGTAAGTTCTTCCAAACGATGGGCGTAATCAACGGCAGGATTGCTTGTGGAGGTGGTTGACGTGGGGAAATTCGTGTTCCAGTGCAATGAACCGTGTACCACCTGTTCCATACCGTGTTTTAAAAAGAAGGGGGTGTAACCAGTGGTTAGGTTAACAGTGTTATTCATGGCAGCTTGAATTTTATCTAAATTCTTACACCAATTACGTTGGTCTTTGTCAACCAAAATGGCCAGAGCTGTGTTAATAGTCTGGTTATACCTTTCGACAGTGTTATTTTGGGGAGTGTACAAGGTATTATAATAAATATCTTTAATCCCGTATTTAGCAAGGAAATCTTTAAATTCCTGTGCTATAAACTGTTTTCCGTTGTCAACTATTACGGTTTTGGGTGTTCCGTAGGGTATGAAAATGTGTTTTTCCACAAGTTTGACAATGGCGGCAGCGTTGGCTCTTTTTAAGGGGAAGATCCAACAAAATTTGGTAAAGATATCCACAATGCTGAGTATATGCATGTGTCCAGAATAACTTCTGGGAAAAGGTCCGACGAGGTCCATAGATAACGATTGGAGGGGTCTATCAGCACGTTTGGGTTTTCCCATTAGGCCGGCAGGGGGTGCCGTACTATGTTTGTAAGCTTTACATGTTTCACATTTGGAGATGTAGTTGCGAACTTGCTTGAAAAGACCAGGCCAGTAATACTTCAAGGAAATCTTTTTATACGTCTTGAAGGTTCCTGGGTGTATAGAGTCGGGGGCACTATGATTGTTGATGATTACTTGTTTTCTCTTTTCGAGGGGCACAACGAGTTTCCAAGAGTAATCTTCGAGGATGGACAGTGGGGCCTTACAATTGCGATATAGTTGTCCTTCTTTTATAATAAAATTGGGAAACTTTTGTTGATTGTTTTTGCACCCTTCATAGATTTTGAGATACCATTCATCTTTTGTGGATGGGGTAGAGGCAATTGTATCGATGTTTAATGCGGCAAGTTCAATTCTTGACAGGGCATCTGGGACAATATTGTCCGCACCTTTACGGTGGATGACATCGAAAGTGTATTGGGACAAACGAGAAGCCCAGCGAGCGAGTCTGCCGGAGGGATTACTTAGAGAGATCAACCATTTCAAACTACTATGGTCTGTGACTACAGTAAATTTGCTACCGTCTATGTAACCGCGGAAATGGTGAACAGAATCCAATACTGCCAGTAACTCTTTTTCGGTGATTCCGTAATTTTTCTCGTGTTTATTCAAGGTGCGGGAAAAATAGGCTACAGGGTGTTCGCCATCGGGGAATTCCTGAGTTAGGACTCCACCGATCCCTACGTTAGAAGCATCCGTGTGGAGGGTAAAAGGTAGTTCAAAATTAGGACAATTCAGGACAGGGGCTGTTTGAAGAGCATTTTTTAAAGTCGTAAAAGCTTCTTCGGCTTCAGTAGACCAACGAAAGTTGCTGATACCTTTACGGATACCAGTAATTTTGTTTAATGGGGCCGAAATAGTGGAAAAGTCTTTAATGAATCTCCTATAGTAACCTGTAAGTCCAAGGAAACCTTTGACTTCTTTCGCGTTTTTGGGTCGGGGGAAATTTGCCATTGCTTCCACCTTAGTAGGATCTGTTCTCAGACCTTTTTCGTCGACAATGAATCCCAAATAACGCAGGCGAGACTTACAAAATTCAGACTTCTTTAAATTGATGGTTAAACCAGCAAATTTAAGTTGTTGAAAAACTTTTTCCAGCATTAACAGGTGTTTTTCGAAGGTGTCGCTAACGATGATGAGATCATCAAGGTAGCAGAATAGGTTGTTGTCAACTTCAGGGCCGAATAGTTTGTCCATCAGCCTCTGTAGTTCGGCGGGGCTATTTTTTAGACCAAAAGGTAGCCTTTTAAAGTGGAACATTCCCCTACCAGGTACAACAAAAGCAGTTTTTTCGCAGGATTCCGCATCTAAAGGTATTTGCCAGAAAGCTTTGCTTAGATCAATGGAAGAAATGAATTTGGCGTTGCGTAATTTGTCTAAAGTTGCGTGAACGAAAGGCAGTGGGTACGCGTCGGCTTCAGTGCAAGAGTTCAATCGTCTACTGTCGAGGCAAAAGCGTGCAGAGCCGTCTTTTTTTGAAACCAAAAGGGTTGGGTTGGTCCAAGCACTTCTGCTGGGAACTACCACTCCCATTTTTAACATTTCATCAAGTTCATTTTCTAAAAGTTTCAATTTTTGGGGGGCTAAATTGTAGTAGCGTTGCTTGATTGGTGGGCCGTTGGTTTTAATGTGGTGTTTTACCAAATTAGTTAAACCCAGTCCGCATTTTTCGAAAGATATTGATTCAAATTTGTTGATCATTTCCTTTAATTGGAGAGCCTGGTCAGTGCTTAGGTTTTCGTGAGGTATTATTGTTCGAATCTCACCAACTTGAGCGACCGGAGGTTTTTGGCCAAGAGTATTAAATACTTGTGGAGCAACGTTAAAAGCCTTCCAGAAGTCAACGCCAAGGATGAAATTCTGGGATATAGAGGGTACTATTAGAAAGTTAATTGTAACTGTGTTATTGTTACATTTAATTGGTAATGACAGAGTACCGATGACTGTCTGGGGAGCATTGTCCGCAGTTGTCACGAGTGTAGGTTTGGAAAAAACTTTAAAACCGTTGTTAACAAAAGGCAGGTGGGCATTGTTGCCAAGGCAACTAACAGATGCACCACTATCTAGTAGTCCAGAGAAGGGGACATTGTTAACGGAGAAAAGGGCATAAGGTCTTCCATCTTTAGCTTGTTTGCAACAAACCGAAGAAACATTTAAGGTCTGGTTAAAATATTTAATGTGTGATAACCAATCAGTCCATTCCTTAGACCTTGGTACAGAATGAATACCTGAGAGGTTATTATTTAGTTTTTTGGTTTTCTCGCATGAAAATTCGGTGGGGGTTTAGAGAAATCCACTTGAGGTTTAACAAAGTGAGGGTCTTGCAACCTTTCCATGTTATTTCTTGATTTTTTGAAAATTTCACGCAGTTCGTCGCGTGGAGGAGAACGATCCCTGGAGCGATGTCTCTTTAAGGTTCTGGGTTCTTTAGCTTCCAGAAATTTGGCCTGCTTGAAACAAGTGGTAGCTAGGTGACCTACTTTTTTGCAAAGGGAGCAAACTTTTTTGTTGTCAAATTCTGGTTTTAATCCAGAAGGACGGCTTGGTACAGTGATATTGTCCGTGGTGGTTTTGTTGTTTTTCCTGTCTTGGTGGGATTCCAAAATGAGGCAAACTTCGTTTAAATGGGCCAACGACACAATTTTCTGTGAGGTGATAATGTTTTCATATCTTTGTAGGAGGCCATCAGTTATAACTGGTAATAATTCGGCTTCCGAGACAGGGAGGGAAAGTTTGATGTTGATGGATTCGGCCCTCTCTATGAATGTTGCCACAGTTTCGTTTACTACTTGTTTAATGGATAGTAACGATAATTTAATTCTGTGTTGGGCCTCTGATTTGCCGAAGCTAGTGATCAGGGCTGATCTGAGTTTATTCCAGTCCTTGCATTTTGATTTTTGTATTCGGTGCCACGGGATTAATTCTGGAGATATTAGTTCTATAAAGTTTTTCTGCAGCACGTCAAATGGAACATTTTTAATTGAGGCCGTTTCTTCGATTCGGTCAATGAAATCCAGTACATCAGAAACACCGTTATATTTGATCTTCCAAGGAGTGAGATCGTATG
>JAIUSX010000734.1:0-24574 GCA_026573805.1 Hesperophylax magnus | reverse complement strand
TTTTCTGTTTTACCGCAAGTTATCAAAAAAAAGGTTTTTCTTCATTTATTCGTGTTTTACCACAATTTTAAACAAAAGTAACGTTTTTCTACAAATTTTTAGGTTTAATGACGTTTTTACACATTTTGCATGAATTTTCAATATTATTCAGTGATTTTCGACGATTTACGATGTTTTGGACCATTTTTCTTGTTTTTCCACAATTTTACACAAAAATAACGTTTTTCTACAATTTTTCAGGTTTTTCGACTAATATACAGATAAATTCGGATTTTCTACAATTTTTTAAGTTTTTACACATTTTTCATGGTTTTTCAATAATTTTCAGTGTTTTTCGACGATTTACGATGTTTATACCATTTATCCAATTTTTACCACAATTTAAAACAAAAATAAGGTTTTTCGACACTTTTTACCACAATTTTACACAAAAATAACGTTTTTTACCTTTTTTCATGTTTTAGTACAATTTTATACAAAAATAACGTTTTTCTTAAAATTTTCTGGTTTTACCACAATTTTACACAAAATTAACGTTTTTCTACAAATTTTAAGTTTTATGACGTTTTTACACATTTTGCATGATTTATCAATATTTTTTAGTGTTTTTAGACGATTTACGATGATGTAGACTATTTTTCTTGTTTTACCACAAGTTTACGCAAAAATAACGTTTTTCTATAATTATTCAGGTTTAACGACTATTTTACACATAAATTCGGTCTTTCTACAATTTTTTAGGTGTTATGACGTTTTTACACATTTTGCATGGTTTTTCAATATTTTTCAGTGTTTTTCGACGATTTACGATGTTTTGGACCATCATTCTTGTTTTACCACAATTTTACACAAAAATAACGTTTTTCTACAATTTTTCAGGTTTTCGACTAATATACAGATAAATTCGGATTTTCTACAATTTTTTAAGTTTTTACACATTTTTCATGGTTTTTCAATAATTTTCAGTGTTTTTCGACGATTTACGATGTTTATACCATTTATCCAATTTTTACCACAATTTAAAACAAAAATAAGGTTTTTCGACACTTTTTACCACAATTTTACACAAAAATAACGTTTTTTACCTTTTTTCATGTTTTAGTACAATTTTATACAAAAATAACGTTTTTCTTAAAATTTTCTGGTTTTACCACAATTTTACACAAAAGTAACGTTTTTCTACAAATTTTAAGTTTTATGACGTTTTTACACATTTTGCATGATTTATCAATATTTTTTAGTGTTTTTAGACGATTTACGATGATGTAGACTATTTTTCTTGTTTTACCACAAGTTTACGCAAAAATAACGTTTTTCTATAATTTTTCAGGATTAACGACTATTTTACACATAAATTCGGTTTTTCTACAATTTTTTAGTATTATGACGTTTATACACATTTTCCATGGTTTTTCAATATTTTTAAGTTTTTTCGACGATTTACGATGTTTTAAACCGTTTTTCTTGTTTTACCACATTTTACAAAAAAATAAAGTTTTTTGCAATTTTTCTGGTTTTATCACAATTTTACACTAGAATAAACGGTTTTGTGACGTTTTTACACACTTTGCATGAATTTTCAATATTTTTCAGTTTTTTTCGACGATTTACGATGTTATAAACCGGCTTTCTTGTTTTACCACAATTTTTCACAAAAATAACGTTTTTCTACAATTTTTCAGCTTTTACGACTAATATACACATTAATTCGGTTTTTCTACAATTTTTTAGTTTTATGACGTTTTTACACATTTTGAATGGTTTTTCAATATTTTTCAGTTTTTTTCGACGATTTACGATGTTATAAACCGTTTTCTTGTTTTACCACAATTTTAGACAAAAATAACGTTTTTCTACAATTTTTCTGGTTTAACCACAATTTTACACAAAAATAAACGATTTTATGACGTTTTTACACATTTTGCATGGTTTTTCAATATTTTTCAGTGTTTTTCGACGATTTACGATGTTTTGGACCATCATTCTTGTTTTACCACAATTTTACACAAAAATAACGTTTTTCTACAATTTTTCAGGTTTTTCGACTAATATACAGATAAATTCGGATTTTCTACAATTTTTTAAGTTTTTACACATTTTTCATGGTTTTTCAATAATTTTCAGTGTTTTTCGACGATTTACGATGTTTATACCATTTATCCAATTTTTACCACAATTTAAAACAAAATAAGGTTTTTCGACACTTTTTACCACAATTTTACACAAAAATAACGTTTTTACCTTTTTTCATGTTTTAGTACAATTTTATACAAAAATAACGTTTTTCTTAAAATTTTCTGGTTTTACCACAATTTTACACAAAATTAACGTTTTTCTACAAATTTTAAGTTTTATGACGTTTTTACACATTTTGCATGATTTATCAATATTTTTTAGTGTTTTTAGACGATTTACGATGATGTAGACTATTTTTCTTGTTTTACCACAAGTTTACGCAAAAATAACGTTTTTCTATAATTATTCAGGTTTAACGACTATTTTACACATAAATTCGGTCTTTCTACAATTTTTTAGGTGTTATGACGTTTTTACACATTTTGCATGGTTTTTCAATATTTTTCAGTGTTTTTCGACGATTTACGATGTTTTGGACCATCATTCTTGTTTTACCACAATTTTACACAAAAATAACGTTTTTCTACAATTTTTCAGGTTTTTCGACTAATATACAGATAAATTCGGATTTTCTACAATTTTTTAAGTTTTTACACATTTTTCATGGTTTTTCAATAATTTTCAGTGTTTTTCGACGATTTACGATGTTTATACCATTTATCCAATTTTTACCACAATTTAAAACAAAAATAAGGTTTTTCGACACTTTTTACCACAATTTTACACAAAAATAACGTTTTTTACCTTTTTTCATGTTTTAGTACAATTTTATACAAAAATAACGTTTTTCTTAAAATTTTCTGGTTTTACCACAATTTTACACAAAAGTAACGTTTTTCTACAAATTTTAAGTTTTATGACGTTTTTACACATTTTGCATGATTTATCAATATTTTTTAGTGTTTTTAGACGATTTACGATGATGTAGACTATTTTTCTTGTTTTACCACAAGTTTACGCAAAAATAACGTTTTTCTATAATTTTTCAGGTTTAACGACTATTTTACACATAAATTCGGTTTTTCTACAATTTTTTAGTATTATGACGTTTATACACATTTTGCATGGTTTTTCAATATTTTTAAGTTTTTTCGACGATTTACGATGTTTTAAACCGTTTTTCTTGTTTTACCACATTTTACAAAAAAATAAAGTTTTTTGCAATTTTTCTGGTTTTATCACAATTTTACACTAGAATAAACGGTTTTGTGACGTTTTTACACACTTTGCATGAATTTTCAATATTTTTCAGTTTTTTTCGACGATTTACGATGTTATAAACCGGCTTTCTTGTTTTACTACAATTTTTCAGCTTTTACGACTAATATACACATTAATTCGGTTTTTCTACAATTTTTTAGTTTTATGACGTTTTTACACATTTTGAATGGTTTTTCAATATTTTTCAGTTTTTTTCGACGATTTACGATGTTATAAACCGGTTTTCTTGTTTTACCACAATTTTACACAAAAATAACGTTTTTCTACAATTTTTCTGGTTTAACCACAATTTTACACTAAAATAAACGATTTTATGATGTTTTTACACATTTTGCATGGTTTTTCAATATTTTTCAGTGTTTTTCGACGATTTACGATGTTTTGGACCATCATTCTTGTTTGACCACAATTTTACACAAAAATAACGTTTTTCTACAATTTTTCAGGTTTATCGACTAATATACAGATAAATTTGGATTTTCTACAATTTTTTAAGTTTTTACACATTTTTCATGGTTTTTCAATAATTTTCAGTGTTTTTCGACGATTTACGATGTTTATACCATTTATCCAATTTTTTCCACATTTTAAAACAAAAATAAGGTTTTTCGACACTTTTTACCACAATTTTACACAAAAATAACGTTTTTCTACATTTTTTCATGTTTAATCACAAATTCACTCAAAATAAATGTTTTTCTACATTTTTTGAGGTTTTATCACATTTTCATACATTTTGCATGGTTTTTCAATATTTTTCAGTGTTTTTCGACGATTTACGTTGTTTTAAACCAGTTTTCTTGTTTAACCACAATTTTACACAAAAGTAACGTAAGTAAGTTTTATGACGTTTTTACACATTTTGCATGGTTTATCAATATTTTTTAGTGTTTTTAGACGATTTACGATGTTGTAGACCATTTTTCTTGATTTACCACAAGTTTACGCAAAAATAACGTTTTTCTATAATTTTTCAGGTTTAACGACTATTATACACATAAATTCGGTTTGTCTACAATTTTTTAGTTTTATGACGTTTTTACACATTTTTCATGGTTTTTCCATATTTTTCAGTGTTTTTCGACGATTTACGATGTTTTAGAAAATTTTTCCCTTTTTACCACAATTTTAAACAAAAAAAAGGTTTTTCTAAAATTTTTCAGGTTTTATGACGTTTTTACACATTTTGCATGGTTTTTCAATATTTTTCGACGATTTACGATGTTTTATACAATTTTTTCTGTTTTACCGCAAGTTATCAAAAAAAAAGGTTTTTCTTCATTTATTCGTTTTTTACCACAATTTTAAACAAAAGTAACGTTTTTCTACAATTTTTATGTTTTATGACGTTTTTACACATTTTGCATGGTTTATCAATATTTTTTAGTGATTTTCGACGATTTACGATGTTTTGGACCTTTTTTCTTGTTTTTCCACAATTTTACACAAAAATAACGTTTTTCTACAATTTTTCCGCTTTTACGACTAATATACACATTAATTCGGTTTTTCTACAATTTTTTAGTTTTATGACGTTTCTACACATTTTTCATGGTTTTTCCATATTTTTCAGTGTTTTTCGACGATTTACGATGTTTTAGAAAAATTTCCTTGTTTTACCACAATTTTAAACGAAAAAAAGGTTTTTCTATAATTTTTCAGGTTTTATGACGTTTTTACACATTTTGCATGGTTTTTCAATATTTTTCGACGATTTACGATGTTTTATACAATTTTTTCTGTTTTACCGCAAGTTATCAAAAAAAAGGTTTTTCTTCATTTATTCGTGTTTTACCACAATTTTAAACAAACGTAACGTTTTTCTACAAACTTTTAGGTTTAATGACGTTTTTACACATTTTGCATGAATTTTCAATATTATTCAGTGATTTTCGACGATTTACGATGTTTTGGACCATTTTCTTGTTTTTCCACAATTTTACACAAAAATAACGTTTTTCTACAATTTTTCAGCTTTTACGACTAATATACACATTAATTCGGTTTTTCTACAATTTTTAGTTTTATGACGTTTTTACACATTTTTCAAGGTTTTTCCATATTTTTCAGTGTTTTTCGACGATTTACGATGTTTTAGAAAATTTTTCTTGTTTTACCACAATTTTAAACGAAAAAAAGGTTTTTCTATAATTTTTCAGGTTTTATGACGTTTTTACACATTTTGCATGGTTTTTCAATATTTTTCGACGATTTACGATGTTTTATACAATTATTTCTGTTTTACCGCAAGTTATCAAAAAAAAGGTTTTTCTTCATTTATTCGTGTTTTACCAGAATTTTAAACAAAAGTAACGTTTTTCTACAAACTTTTAGGTTTAATGACGTTTTTACACATTTTGCATGAATTTTCAATATTATTCAGTGATTTTCGACGATTTACGATGTTTTAGACGATTTTTCTTGTTTTTCCACAATTTAACACAAAAAAAAACGTTTTTTGCCTTTTTTCATGTTTTAGTACAATTTTATACAAAAATAACGTTTTTCTTAAAATTTTCTGGTTTTACCACAATTTTACACAAAAGTAACGTTTTTTCTACAATTTATGAGGTTTTATGACGTTTATACACACTTTGCATGGTTTTTCAATATTTTTCAGTTTTTTTCGACGATTTACGATGTTTTAAACCGTTTTTCTTGTTTTACCACATTTTACACAAAAATAAAGTTTTTTGCATATTTTTCTGGTTTTATCACAATTTTACACTAGAATAAACGGTTTTATGACGTTTTTACACACTTTGCATGGATTTTCAATATTTTTCAGTTTTTTTCGACGATTTACGATGTTATAAACCGGCTTTCTTGTTTTACCAAAATTTTTCACAAAAATGACGTTTTTCTACAATTTTTCTGGTTTTACCACAATTGTTTACCAAAATAAACGATTTTATGAGGTTTTTACACATTTTGCATGGTTTTTCAATATTTTTCAGTGTTTTTCGACGATTTACGATGTTTTAGACGATTTTTCTTGTTTTTCCACAATTTAACACAAAAAAAAACGTTTTTTACTTTTTTTCATGTTTTAACACAATTTTATACAAAAATAACGTTTTTCTTAAAATTTTCTGGTTTTACCACAATTTTACACAAAAGTAACGTTTTTCTACAATTTATGAGGTTTTATGACGTTTATACACATTTTGCATGGTTTTTCAATATTTTTCAGTTTTTTCGACGATTTACGATGTTTTAAACCGTTTTTCTTGTTTTACCACATTTTACAAAAAAATAAAGTTTTTTGCAATTTTTCTGGTTTTATCACAATTTTACACTAGAATAAACGGTTTTGTGACGTTTTTACACACTTTGCATGAATTTTCAATATTTTTCAGTTTTTTTCGACGATTTACGATGTTATAAACCGGCTTTCTTGTTTTACCACAATTTTTCACAAAAATAACGTTTTTCTACAATTTTTCAGCTTTTACGACTAATATACACATTAATTCGGTTTTTCTACAATTTTTTAGTTTTATGACGTTCTTACACATTTTGAATGGTTTTTCAATATTTTTCAGTTTTTTTCGACGATTTACGATGTTATAAACCGGTTTTCTTGTTTTACCACAATTTTAGACAAAAATAACGTTTTTCTACAATTTTTCTGGTTTAACCACAATTTTACACTAAAATAAACGATTTTATGACGTTTTTACACATTTTGCATGGTTTTTCAATATTTTTTAGTGTTTTTAGACGATTTACGATGTTTTAGACCATTTTTCTTGATTTACCACAACTTTATGCAAAAATAACGTAAATCTATAATTTTTCAGGTTTAATGACTATTATACACATAAATTCGGTTTTTCTACATTTTTTTGGTTTTATGACGTTTTTACACATTTTGCATGAATTTTCAATATTTTTCAGCGTTTTTCGACGATTTACGATGTTTTGGACCATTTTTCTTGTTTTACCACAATTTTGCACAAAAATAACGTTTTTCTATCAGTTGTTTTGTTTTGCTCTATCTAAAATTAATTTTTAACCATTTTTTTTGTTTTCTGGCAAAAAAAAAGTGTAGTGTGTTGTGCCTTGAGGTTTCTTCTCCCTCCTGATCTTCTGGAGTTACTTTTTGCTTCTGATTTCCAGATATTTAAAATCTTTTTTTACTTCTGTTTTTCCATACTTTTATTGTAGTTGTTTACTGTTGTGAATAATGGAGGAAGATTTCCCTTCTGGACTCCCTTTAAAGCCCCCAGATCCCTCTTCACACCCCCCAGATGGGGAAAATATAGAAATTTCTGACAGTGATTCTGTCATTTTGACTTCTACCAAAAAAAGGTAATTTACTCCTTCTTCCCCAATAAAACTTGATTCGCCTTCGACTTCACAGTCCTCACCAGCACTTTCTCAACTTCCTTCAACAAACTTTTATTCTCTTCATTCCCGTTGCCCATTCATAGTATACGCCCAAAAAACTGAGCAAGGAAAAACCATCCACCCTCTTGAATTTGGCAAATTCCTATCAAATAGCAAGAATCTTTCAATCAAGCCTGGAGGTGTAAAAGCCGAAGGTCGCTTCCGAATCTCCGTCGAATTCCTCTCAGGGTCAGCTGCCAACAGTTTCATCAAAAATATCTTCATTTCATCTAATTCAAAGTTCAAGGTATATTTCCCTACTTTCAATGTCACTCGCATGGGCCTGGTCAGAGGTATCTCGACCGATCTGTCCATCGAAGAAATTTTCGCTTCACTTTCAACCCCCAACACATTGGCAATCCCATAAAAGCTAGAAGGCTAAATTACAAAGACTCCTCTGAGGGTTTTAATTTCCTGGAAGCCCTCCCAATCTGTCGTTATCACCTTTGAAGGTTGAACTCTTCCCTCCCATATTTATATATTCTTCAACTCATTACCAGTTGAAATGTATACTTATCCCACCACTCAATGTTTCAATTGCTGCCGTTTTGGTCATTCCAAAGCTGCATGCAGATCTCAACACAGATGATTTAAATGTGGAGAAAACCACGCAGCTGACCAATATCCTTCTTCCACCTCACCTCAATGTTTTAACTGCTCAGGCTCACATACAGCTATCAACACTTCTTGCGCAGAACAATCTCGCCAAAAAAATATTAAAATTTCTATGGCCTCTCAGAACTTGTCTTTTCTGCAAGCTTCTAAACTATTTACGCCTGTCAAAAAATCATTTTCTGAGGCTTTATCCAGCAACTCCTCATCCAACCCTGTTCCCTCCTCTACAACAACTTCTTCTCTTTCAACTAAATTCACATACAAAAACGTTATCTCTAAACCGGCTCCTGGATACGATCAGCAAGAACACAACTCACTGCTCTTAAATCCCAATGGTTCATCTCTTTCAAATGCCACAAATGGGTGTGCAAACAATTATAATCCGTCCTCAATGAACTCTCTAAATCTTTCTGAAAAACTCTCCCAAGATTGATTTATCCAAACTCTTATTATGCTTCTGATTGACCTAATTTCTTCTCAAACTAATCTACCGTCCAACGCTGCTACTATTATTTCCACATTAAAATCATTTATTCAAAATGACTCTTCAGGATGTCAGAATACTTCAGTGGAATAGCCGAAGTGCTATTTCTAACAAATCTGATCTCCTTAACCAATTAAATTCAAAATTTATTTCTTTGGCTGCTATCTCGAAGACTTGGTTTACTCCATCCACCCACTTTAATGTGGGAGGGTATTCCTGTCTCCGCGACGACCGCCCGGAAGGTTCGGGCGGAGGTGCTGCCCTTTTTATTAAAAAATCCATATCATTTTCCCCAATAAATAATATCAAACCCCCCAATGCTGACTTCCAAATGGTTGCAGCTAAAATAAAGGACACATCCTTTATTTCAGTCTATCTTCCCCCAACAGCCCACTTCAATAAACAAACTTGGTTGCAAATTGTAAGTCAACTAAGCCCTCCTTTCTTTATATTAGGCGATTTTAATGCCCATTCCCCCGTCTGGGGTTCTGCTTTCTCCGACCGAGATGTTCGAAGTGTGATGGATTTCCTAGATCATTCGGACCTTTTCTTTTTGAATGACGGATCTCCTACTAAGATCTCACGCCCCAGCACAAACCCCAGTGCAGTGGATCTCTCGATATGTTCTACTAGTCTGGCTTCTCTCTCCTCGTGGGTGGTGTCCCCCGACCCTTGCTCCAGTGATCATTTCCCGATCACCATTACATATCAAACTTCTTTCCAATCGGACAAGTCTCATATTTCGACAAAGATTAAAACAAAACACACCAAATGGGATGAATTTAACTCTCATATGGACAAGTTCCTACAAAATTTAGCCGCCACCGATATATTTTCCGTCAAAGATGACTATAATAACTTCAAATCAATGCTCATAACTGCAATAAATAAATCAAATCCTCCCCCTAAAACTAAATCTCTCAAAAAACTCCCTCCAACTCCCTGGTGGGATGAGGAATGTTCCAAAGTAGTAAGAATTCGGAAAGCTAAATCTCTTTCCTATCGTTACAATATGACTATGGAGAACTATCTTATATACAAAAACGCTGAATCCAATGCCAAAAGGGTATTGAGGTCAAAAAAAGATCCGGGTTGTACAACTTCTGCAGTTTAGTATCTCCGAACACTCCAATTTCGGAAGTTTGGTCTATGATCCGAAGATTTCGATCCTCCTTCAGTACATCATCTCCTCGAGCGTCTCATTCTAAATAGATAGATGAATTCTTGGACAAAATTGCCCCCCCTTCTGTACCTAACTTTGATAAAATAACGCCCATCTATAATACTCCTATGTCTAATCATTGGCTAGACTCTTCATTCACCTTAATTGAGCTAAAAAATTGTTTATCAACAGTCAAGGACTCATCTCCAGGTAGAGATGGTATACCTTACAGCATAATCAAAAATAGTAATGAGAATGTTCTAAACCACTTCTTAAGCATCTTAAATAAAATCTTCCAGACTGGTATAATGCCTGATGACTGGAGTCAAATAATCATCCCTATTTTAAAAACAAACAAATCACCAAATTCTGGATCCAACTACAGGCTAATCGCTCTTTCATCCACCCTCAGTAAACTTTATGAAAAATTAATTAAAAACCGATTAGAATTTTTCGTCGAGAGAAAACAGCTTCTCTCTCCATCTCAATTTGGATTTAGGAAAAAAAAATCCACTCAAGATAACCTAGACATCATCAGCACTGATATTAATTTATCATTTTCTAAACAGGAAGTTTGTCTTGCCGTCTTTATAAATATAGAAGGCGCCTTTGACAATGTTTCCATCCCAATCCTGAAAAAAAAACTTCTAGGTCTTGGTCTTCCCCCCATGTTTGTCCAATCTATTATTAATCTATTTCTAGATAGAAAAATTTTCATTGAACTTCCAGATATTTCTCCTCAAAGTAGGTCTATTTGGAAGGGTTTACCACAAGGCGATGTATTGTCCCCCTTACTGTATAATATATACACATATGATATGCATGTCACTATTCCCCCACAAGTAAAAGTTATTGAGTTCGCAGATGACATAGTTTTCTTCTTATCATCCAAAATCATCCCTCTCACCGTCAAATATCTTAACGAAGCCATGAATGCCCTTTGCACATGGCTCACGTTAAATGGTTTTGAACTTTCAATCCAAAAGACTCAGTGTGTCACCTTCTCAAACCGCCATAAAAACCCCCCCGTTCAAATTTTATTGAAAAATTTTCCAATCCCCAACGCTTCTGAAGTAAAATTTTTGGGAGTAACATTTGATAGGAAACTTAAATGGTCTTCCCATATTAATAATTTAGTTACTAAATGCGAAAAAAATTTAAATATCATCCGATCATTATCTGGCGTTTGGTGGGGAGCTCACCCTACTTGCATTAAGTTGCTTTACACAGCACTTTTTCGAAGCCATCTCGACTATGCGTGCCCACTTTTTAGTACTGCCTCAAAAAATGTACTTGATAAAATAGACAATCTAAACCTTTGCGAATTATAACTGGAGCTATGCAATCGTCACCCATCAATTCCCTTCAAGTAGAATGTTCTGATCCTCCTCTTTATTTAAGGTGTCAACTATTTGCTGACATTTTTGTTTTTAAATGTTTAAATTCTAAATGTCATCAGGTTATCCCCAGCGTCTCGTTGTTCATTGACTCAACCCATTCATCTACAATCAGAGCTTCAACTTAACCTCTTCCTGACATCTGTAAAAATTTTAAGTCTCTCTCAGAGCTTCACATCATCCAAAATGATCTACTTCCCTTATACAAATTAAAATATAGTCACGTCACCCTATCCCCAACAATATTAGAAGGGATCGGAATCCTTAAAAGTCATTCCAATCTCCCGGCCCGAACTGTAAATAATATGTTCAATGACATTATTTCATCTAAATGGCCCAACTTTTCTTTTTTATTTACTGATGGATCCAAATCTACCGACTCTCCTAACTGTGGTATAGGTATTAACGTTTACCACAATAATTCTAATGACAGAATATTTCATTCAATTTCAAATCAATTTTCAATATTTTCAGCCGAGTGCATTGCAATAATAGAATCTCTCAAATATATAATCAAAAATAATTTTGAACATTCCCTCGTTCTCTCTGACTCTTTCAGTTCCCTCCAAAAACTTAAATCCAGTCCTCTTCTTCATCCTGATGATCTCTTTGTATGCCTTATTCGAGAGATGATAGCCTCAATTCAAAGCTCTGGTAAAACTGTAACTCTGATTTGGATTCCTGGACATGTTGGCATCATAGGTATATTGCGGATGCCTTGGCAAAACAAGGAGCGTCCAACCCTGTTGTTACCCTCGTAAACCACATTCCTCTATCTGACATTTTTTCCATCATCAAAGATAGATGTATGTTTGGGCAGAGTATTGGCACATTGCTAGTCAATCCAAGGGAGCCTGCTATGCCTCAATACAAAGGACTATTCCATCAAAACCGTGGTTTCAGCAATTCCCTCATTTTTCAAAAAAAGAAATTTCTTCACTCATTCGAATGAGGATGGGACATTGTTCCGTTCCTTCCCATCTTTTTAAAATTCACGTCCTTGACTCCCCAGATTGTACATTCTGTGGTCTAGAAGAGGGAACTTTAGATCACATATTTTTTGGTTGTCCCTCTCTAAACAAATATCCTCTCTTCTATCAAGACTTATCTAAAATTGCCTCCCCTCCATTCAACATCTCATCTCTTCTAAGTCTGAACTCGACTCCAATATTCATTATAATTTTGAAATTAGCCTATTTAAATAAAATTAATATTTAAATTCACCTTTAATTTCTCAATAATTTCAAATGATGGCCAAGAACACCCTTGAAGGGCGAAAGCCAGAAATAATGGAAAAAAAAAAAACGTTTTCCTACATTTTATCATGTTTTACGACAATTTTACAGAAAAATTATGTTTTAATTTAATTATTGAGGTTTAATGACGTTTTTACACATTTTGCATGGTTTTTCAATATTTTTCAGTGTTTTTCGACGATTTACGATGTTTTAGACCATTTTTCTTGTTTTACCACAATTTTACACAAAAATAACGTTTTTCTACAATTTTTTCAGGTTAAACGACTAATATACACATAAATTCGGATATTCTACAATTTTTTACGTTTTTACACATTTTTCATGGTTTTTCAATAATTTTCAGTGTTTTCGACGATTTACGATGTTTAGACCATTTTTCCAATTTTTACCACAATTTACCACAAAAATAAGGTTTTTCTACATTTTTTACCACAATTTTACACAAAAATAACGTTTTTCTACATTTTTTCATGTTTAACCACAATTTTACACAAAATTAATGTTTTTCTACAATTTTTGAGGTTTTATTACGTTTTTATACATTTTGCATGGTTTTTCAATATTTTTCAGTGTTTTTCGACGATTTACGTTGTTTTAGACCATTTTTCTTGTTTTACCACACTTTAGTGGAATGGAATGTGTGCCGTGTCCGTGATTTTATTGGCCTTACAATATGCTCCAAGTGCCAATTGATCGGACATTCTTTCAAGTTTTGCAAGGACAAGCAAAGATGTGGACACTGTGCAGGCGAAGGTCACGCCAGGATAAACTGCCCAAAAGCTGCCGCTGAGCCAGTTTGTGCTACCTGTACCAGGTTTTTTATTTTTATTTATTTATTATTTATTTTTTTTATTTTTTTTATTTAAGTACATAAAACAGGCATGGTGCCCAAGAATTTACATACATGGATGTTTAAATACATAATAATAACAAAATGATAATAACAAAAATAGTAACAAAATGAATAAGCTAAATATGCAGAAGTAAATAACAAATAAGAATGGGTAAAAGGTAAATACAAATATGTTCATAAACGATTTGTTATTGTCACACCTGTACTGGTGAGATACTGATTAGGTAGGTACAATATTGCTTCTCTTTAAATAAAGGGTTTCATAACAATATCAGCTTAATATGATTAAAGGTAATACATTTTTTTTGAAGTATTTAAATTGGTCATTAAAAATGTCTATTTCATTATTAGAGCCATGTATAATGTTATAATTTCTTAATGTTCGTGGTATAGGGGAAAAATATCCTGTATTTGTGTGGTAGGCTTTAATATAGAAAATGTCGTTCATCCTCCTTGTTGATTTTCTTGATGGAATATTGATGTTTATTTGGGATAAAATGTTTGGTGTATCAACTGATGCATGTCTAATTTTGTGTAGGAGCAGTACGTCAGAAAGTTTACGTCTGACCGTCAGTGAGTGTAGTTTGTAGTGCAAAATTCGGTCATTATATGTTCCAAATTGACCAGATAAACCTTCACGATAAACAATTACACGGGTTAGTTTCCTTTGTATGGATTCAATCCTATAATTATGAATCTCATAATTGGGAGACCAAATTGTTGATGCATATTCGAGAATACTTCGCACAATTGATTTATATAATGTCAAAGTTAATTCTGTACTTTTAAAACAATGTGTTTTGTGAAAGGTTTGTGAAGCCCGCAGCACATCCGACTGGAGACAAGGACTCATGCCCGGCCTACAAAGCTGCCCTTTCCAAGGACTTTGCCACTATTATTATTTTTTTTTTGGTAAACTAATGTTTAAAACAAGATTTTTTATGCATAGCACAAAGGGTAACAATTATTTTTACAAGCAATAATTATTCACCTGAAACACTCATCCACATTGAAAAATCTCCTGATAAAAGATACATGACGCCAACGGGACTCGAACCCGTGTCCCTTCGATTTCCGGTCGACAGCTCTGACCACTGAGCTATGGCGGCTTATCTCTTATCTCGAGTGTTTCAGGCGAATAATTATTGCTTTTTAAAATAATTGTTAGACTTTGCCACTATTTACACACTTTGCAATAATTATGTTGAAGAAGATGACGAGGTAGAATTCGATAATACTAATGATTTCCAGGATTGGCTAAATGTTCATAGTAACTATAGTATTGAAAATATTAATATTGTTCAGTTGAATATTAGATCGATTTATAAAAACCGGAACTCTCTGAATGTCTACTTAAATTCTTGTTGGAAACATATTCATGCGTTAATGTTATGTGAAACGGCTATAACATTAGAGCTAGTCTGTCTGTATAATATTCCTGGATTTAAATGTTACAATTATTGCCGAAGTAAAAAATCGGGTGGAGGTATATTGTTGTACGTTCGAGATGAACTCACATTTCAACAGAAGTCAATAGCAACAAATCATTTTGAATGTGTGCTTGGCTCTATGACACTTCCAAACAAGAATATTTTAAACATCATAGCAATATACCGCCCCCCCAACTCCAACAAAGTTCAATTTCTCAATGAAATATCTTCCATTCTGTCTAATATAAGACCCAGAGAAAATATTGTACTTATAGGAGATGTTAACCTAGACCTTTTAAATTATCAAAACCCACTTATTATGTCCTATGAAAATATAATGTCTGACAATTATTTAACCAAATGCAATTTACATTTTACTTTTAATGCGTTAGATAGCATGCTATCTAACGCATTAAAAGTTTGTAAATCCCCAGTTTTTCAAGATCTGTCATATGATAATGTCAAATTCCTCACGAAAAACCCAAAAATCCCAAGACTATACGGATTCTTAAAAATCCACAAAACTAATAGCCCCATTAGACCTGTAGTATCATGCTGTAATTCCCCAAATTACAAATTAGCTTCCTTTGTGACTCACCTATTTAATAATTCAAATGTATTTTCCCCTGTGTATACAATTAAGAATTCTTATGAATTAGTCAATAATTTAAAAGATTTGATTCTATCTAATAACTGTAAATTAGTTTCTTTCGATGTTGTAAATTTATTCCCAAATGTACCTGTACCCGAATATAAAACTATATTGTCTAATTTATTAACAAACTCAAACCTACCAAAAGATCTTTCTGACGATCTTGCCCGAATGTTTAACATCTGTCTTAACCAAAACTACTTTAAATTTAATGATGCTATAGTCCAACAAAAATACGGACTACCCATGGGTCTTCCTACGAGTCCTCTATTTGCTGACATCTTCATGGATAACTTGGAAAAAAATATTTTTAGTTCTAACTCACCTCTTTTAAATAATGTTTTTATGTGGAAACGTTATGTTGATGACATTTTTTGCATATGGAAAGGTACAGAACGTCAACTTAATTCCTTCTTGTCCCTAATTCGTTCCATAAAAATATTCAGTTCACAGTAGAAATAGGTACTAATTACAGTTTAAATTTTCTAGACCTATCCCTTTCCATTATTAATAATAAATTCAATTTTAATATTTATAGAAAACCTACTTTTACCGATACAGTCATTCATAGTACTTCAAACCATCCCATTTCCCATAAACATTCTGCCTTCCATTCTATGGTCCACAGACTTGTCACTATTCCGCTATCTAAAGTTAACTTTAATATCGAACTCTCTATAATCAAATCTATCGCCATAAATAATGGATATACCCATACCTTAATTGATAAAATCCTTGCAAAAAAACAACGACTCATATTTTGTAATAAATTCCTGTACAATAGTATCCCCAACATCGCAGTAAATAAAAACCACGGTTGGCGTAGAATTTTATACATTAATAATTTCTCGTCCTCATGTGTTTTAAAATTTCCAACAGAAATTAAAGCCGCTTTTTATACCAATAATAACAAAGGTAAACTTTTAATTAACTCAAAAGTTAAAGAAAATAATTTAAGCCATTCTGGCATCTATAAACTCAAATGTAATGATTGCGAAGCATTTTACATTGGTAAAACTGCAAGAAATGTTCAAACGCGGGTAGTTGAGCACTTGAGATGCTTAAACAACATAGGTTTTTCGGAATTTGCAACACATTTAATAGATAAAGATCACTCATTTGATAAGCCTTCAGGTAAAGAAGTATTACATAGAAACGAGATAGGTCTACGCCTCAACAATTTAGAAGCACTCGAGATAAAAAAATCCCTTAAAGTCAATAAAATCAATATATTAAATAAACAATTAGATTTAACAAACAGCCCCATTTTAAATATATTTCCATTCCCTGCACCTATGTTTACCCCCTCTCTCCTACCTAAGTCTTCCACCCCCACCAAAGTTGATATTCTCTCTCCCTCTTCCAGCTTAACTATAAGTACCCATACACCTCTGTAATTAATTTTTATATGTTTTTATTAGCCCTGATGAAGGTTCGGGTTGAACTGAAACCGGTTGGTTATAAATATATACAATAAAGTGGTATTCAAACAAAGTTATTTTATTTTAATTATTATAATTATGTATACCCACAAAGTGTTTGCTACAAGTGAAAAAAAAAAATATATATATTTATAATTTTAAGTGGCATACCTTGCTTGAGGAACAAGATTGCAATATGTTATACACTAAAATTAAAAATAATTTTCAGGATTTGTATGAACAAAGTAAAATCGTAATGTATTATAAACCCAAAAAAAGACCCCTCGCAATAAATTTTGGATAACTTCTGATATATTAGAAAACATAAAAAAAATTTACTGTACAGAAGGTGGAAAAATACTCCTACCAATAAATTCTTTGAATTAGAATATAAAACTTACAGAAATAGGGTTACAAAAGAAATCATTAAATGTAAGTCTAACTTTTTTTAAATTAATTTAAAAATTATTTCGGAAACACCAAAAAAACTTGGGATGAAGTAAATAAAATATTAGGACGCAAGTCTAAAAGTAGTTGTGACGAAATAATCTCAAAATATATGTTAAACACGCATAATGAAGAAACCGTAGCAAATAATTTTGTTGAATATTTTACAAGCAGTGTTAGCTCTATGATACATAAATGTGATTATATAGCTTCGACCGTCAGACCGACAGAAGTTCAACATAGCATGTACCTACCAAGAGCTACCTGCGAAGAAATTAATGTCATTGTTAGCAAACTAAACAATTCAAAGTCACCAGGGATTGACATCATTCGAATGTTTGACATTAAGAAATATATTCATATTTTAGGGCCTGTCATAACTTATTTTATCAATATAATTTTAAAACAAGCAGTGATTCCAGATGAACTTAAAAGTAGTATCATTAGACCGATTTACAATGGTGGCAAACATACAGATGTACAAAATTATAGGCCAATTAGCATTTTGCCAGCCCTAGAAAAAATACTTGAAAAATACATTTCTACAAAACTTAACAAATATTTACAATCCTTCTCCTTGCTAGATCCCAACCAGTATGGTTTTCAAAATACTTGAAAAATACATTTCTACAAAACTTAACAAATATTTACAATCCTTCTCCTTGCTAGATCCCAACCAGTATGGTTTTCAAAATACTTGAAGAATACATTTCTACAAAACTTAACAAATATTTACAATCCTTCTCCTTGCTAGATCCCAACCAGTATGGTTTTCAAAAGAAAAAAACATGTGTTGGTTTTATTCATAAATAACTCGAAGGCGTTTGATACCATTGATAAAAATAAACTTTTAGAAACATTGGATGCAATAGGAATACGAGGAAAGCTACTAGTTTTGTTAAAAAAATTATTATCGGATCGACAAATAACAGTAAAAATTCTAAAAAAATTTTGCAAAAGAAAATATATTTCAACAGGTGTTGCACAAGGGTCAATTTTAGGGCCAACCCTGTATATTATATACGTCTCAATTATGAGTAAATTGTTTTCTTTCGTTAAACATTTTGTGTACGCAGACGATACGGCACTCGTAATATCACACGAGGATTTGATTACTGCAATGAACCTTATGCAGCTTGATTTTATTGCTCTCCTAAAATGGTCTCATGACGCGGGTCTCATAATAAATGCCAAAAAAACTAAAATTATGCACATAAGATCACCACACGCCAGATACAATTTAATCCCTTCGTTATATACACATACTTTTGACTGCTTACACAGAAATGTTGCACAGCCCTGTTCATGTGAAACCATTGATTTTGTCAAAAATTATATGTATATTTAGGTGTTACTATTGACTGCCACATGAAATGGGATGTACACATTACTAATGTTTGTAAACGTCTACGGTCTATTGTGGGTAGAATTTATAAAATGAAATATTTTATGCCTGTAAGTACTTTAAAATTAATCTATCTATCTCTGGCTGAATCCGCAATCCGTTATGGAATCACTTCTTGGGGACATTCTTGTAAAACTAATAAAAGTTATATCCAAACATTACAAAACTCCCTTACAAAATTGTTAATCCATAAATATACCAATGCACACAGAAACGACACTAAATTAATATACAAGTCTCTGAATGTTTTACCTGTCAGAGGATTATTGTTTTATAATATTGTAAGTCAACATCATATATTGTCTGATTCCTTGTAGAAGGAAAAAGTTTTCCATAAACATAATACAAGATTCACCCAAAATGAAGGATTGGTGGTCCCGAAATGTACCAATAAATACGGTGAAAGAACCCTAAACTTTACTGTACCCAGAATATTTGTAAACTACCAATGACAATTAAAAATATAAACGTTTTTACAGCCAAAGTCAAATATAATCTAAAGAAATGGCTATTAGATACTGAGGATTTATATTGATGCACTACTGAAGACCTTGTTTTCCTAATTGGAATTCACATTCTAGGGAAATGAAAAATCGTTATAAATTTGTATTACCTTATGTATATTAAAACCATAGAAGTACTTGTTGATTATATTCACTTGATTATATTCATTTGTTCATATTAAATTCATTGTGCTTGTTTTTGTTGTATGAGGCTTATACTGCTTCTTACATATTTATATTTATACAATTCTGTAATTTAACCAACTTATCATTTATTGTTATTTTATCATCAACATTATACATACCTACATACTGTTTACCATTGTATCATGTTATTGCAAAAATGTTGTCATTATGTACTTGCTGACAAACTACATAAGTAGTTTAGCAGGTTTGAATGTTAATAAATAAAAAAAAACACAAAAATAAGGTTTTTCTACATTTTTTCATGTTTTACCACAATTTTACACAAAATTAACGATTTTCTACAATTTTTGAGGTTTTATGATGTTTTTACATATTTTGCATGGTTTTTCAACATTTTTCACTGTTTTTATACGATTTACGATGTTTTAGACCTTTTTTCTTGTTTTACCACAATTTTACACAAAAATTACGTTTTTCTACAATTTTTGTGGTTTTATGAAGTTTTTACACATTTTGCATGGTTTTTTTAATATTTTTCAGTGTTTTTCGACGATTTACGATGTTTAGACCATTTTTCTTATTTTACCACAATTTAACACAAAATAAAGGTTTTTCTACATTTTTTCAAGTTTTACCACAATCTTACACAAAAATAAAGTTTTTCTACAATTTTTGAGGTTCAAAGATGTTTTTATACATTTTGCATGGTTTTTCAATATTTTTTAGTGTTTTTAGACGATTTACGATGTTTAAGACCATTTTTCTTGTTTTACCACAATTTTACGCAAAAAAAACGTTTTTCTACAATTTTTCAGGTTAAACGACTAAAATACACATAAATTATAATTTTTCAGGGTTTATTTCGATTTAACACATAAATTCGGTTTATATACAAATTTTCGGGTTTAACGAGGATTTAACAAATAAATTCATTTTTTTCGCAATTTTTCAGGTTTTACAACGATTTAATACACAAAAATAAGGTTTATTACAAATTTTCATGTAAAAAGAGGATTGACAAAATAAATTCGGGTTTTTTTACAATTTTTTAGATATTTACGAGGATTTAACACATAAATTCGGTTTTTCTACAAGTTTTCGGGTTTACGAGGGATTTACCCCTCTCATTAATTTATTATTCAGTTATTCAGTAATTTTTCAGGTTTTATGAAGATTTGACACAAAAATAAGGTTTTTCTACAAATTTTCAGGTTTAACGAGAATTAAACAAATAAATTCGGGTTTTTCTCCTCTTTTCAGTTTTTACGACGATTTAAGATATATATACGGTTTTTCTACAATTTTTCCGGTTTAAGGAGGATTTAACACATTCATAACACATTATTCGGTTTTTGTAAAATTTTTCAGGTTTTACCTCGATTTAACACATAAATTCAGTTTCTTTATAATTTTTCGGGATTAATGACGATTTTACACTATTTGCATGGTTTTTTACGATAATCTTGTTTTTCTACAATTTTTCAGGTTTTATGAAAATTTGACACAAAAATAAGGTTTTTTACAAATTTTCATGTAAAACGAGGATTTACAAAATAAATTCGGGTTTTTTTACAATTTTTTAGATATTTACGAGGATTTAACACATAAATTCGCTTTTTCTTCAAGTTTTCCGGCTTACGGAGGATTTACCCCTCTCAGAAGGTAATTCAGTAATTTTTTAGGTTTTATTATGATTTCACACTTTTTGCATGGTTTTTCTCGATAATCTTGTTTTTCTATAATTTTTCAGGGTTTATTTCGATTTAACACATAGATTCGGTTTATATACAAATTTTCGGGTTTAACGAGAATTTAACAAATAAATTAATTTTTTTCGCAATTTTTCAGGTTTTACAACGATTTAACACATAAATTCGGTTTTTCTAAAATTTTTCAGGTTTTATGACAATTTGACACAAAAATAAGGTTTTTTACAAATTTTCAGGTATAACGAGAATTAAACAAATAAATTCGGGTTTTTCTCCTCTTTTCAGTTTTTACGACGATTTAAGATATATATACGGTTTTTCTACAATTTTTCCGGTTTAAGGAGGATTTAACACATTCATAAAACATTATTCGGTTTTTGTAAAATTTTTCAGGTTTTACCTCGATTTAACACATAAATTCAGTTTCTTTATAATTTTTCGGGATTAATGACGATTTTACACTATTTGCATGGTTTTTTACGATAATCTTGTTTTTCTACAATTTTTCAGGTTTTATGAAAATTTGACACAAAAATAAGGTTTTTTACAAATTTTCATGTAAAACGAGGATTTACAAAATAAATTCGGGTTTTTTTACAATTTTTTAGATATTTACGAGGATTTAACACATAAATTCGGTTTTTCTTCAAGTTTTCCCGGCTTACGGAGGATTTACCCCTCTCAGAAGGTAATTCAGTAATTTTTTAGGTTTTATTATGATTTCACACTTTTTGCATGGTTTTTCTCGAAAATCTTGTTTTTCTATAATTTTTCAGGGTTTATTTCGATTTAACACATAAATTCGGTTTATATACAAATTTTCGGGTTTAACGAGGATTTAACAAATAAATTCATTTTTTTCGCAATTTTTCAGGTTTTACAACGATTTAACACATAAATTCGGTTTTTCTAAAATTTTTCAGGTTTTATGACAATTTGACACAAAAATAAGGTTTTTTACAAATTTTCAGGTAAAACGAGGATTTACAAAATAAATTCGGGTTTTTTACAATTTTTTAGATTTTTACGAGGATTTAACACAAAAATTCGGTTTTTCTACAAGTTTTCGGGTTAACGAGGGATTTACCCCTCTCATTAATTTATTATTCAGTTATTCAGTAATTTTTCAGGTTTTATGAAGATTTGACAAAAAAATAAGGTTTTTCTACAAATTTTCAGGTTTAACGAGAATTAAACAAAAAAATTCGGGTTTTTCTCCTCTTTTCAGTTTTTACGACGATTTAAGATATATATACGGTTTTTCTACAATTTTTCCGGTTTAAGGAGGATTTAACACATTACATAACACATTATTCGGTTTTTGTAAAATTTTTCACGTTTTACCTCGATTTAACACATAAATTCAGTTTCTTTATAATTTTTCGGGATTAATGACGATTTTACACTATTTGCATGGTTTTTTACGATAATCTTGTTTTTCTACAATTTTTCAGGTTTTATGACAATTTGACACAAAAATAAGGTTTTTTACAAATTTTCAGGTAAAACGAGGATTTACAAAATAAATTCGGGTTTTTTACAATTTTTTAGATTTTTTTACGAGGATTTAACACAAAAATTCGGTTTTTCTACAAGTTTTCCGGCTTACGGAGGATTTACCCCTCTCAGAAGGTAATTCAGTAATTTTTCAGGTTTTATTATGATTTCACACTTTTTGCATAGTTTTTCTCGATAATCTTGTTTTTCTATAATTTTTCAGGGTTTATTTCGATTTAACACATAATTTCGGTTTATTTACAAATTTTCGGGTTTAACGAGGATTTAACAAATAATTTCATTTTTTTTGCAATTTTTCAGGTTTTACAACGATTTAACACATAAATTCGGTTTTTCTAAAATTTTTCAGGTTTTATGACAATTTGACACAAAAATAAGGTTTTTTACAAATTTTCATGTAAAACGAGGATTTTGTGACGAATCAAATTTCGTCACAAATAAATTTGAGTTATAAACTGAGAGTGTCCCGCAGTGTGCGCCCAAAGACAAGTGTTGACAGACGGGGGTTTTAAAGAAAGAAGGAGAATTGTGGGGCAGGGCGACAGGTCCTACCAGCTTAGGAACGAAGGTAGTCAAGATCGAGGAGGGAGAGAGAGGGAGACCGAGACAGGAGTGGTGGTGAAGTACGCGCTCCCCGTCCAGCGATGTGATGCTGGGCGGTGGATGAAAAAGTTACAGTCGAGTTAGAGAAAGTGATTATCAAGATATGTTATCCTCCGCCCGGCGACGTAATGCTCGGCGTAAGGCGAAGAAAGTACGGTGACCAGACGCGGCCGGGAGGCGAAGAAAGTGCAGTGACCAGACGCGGCCGGGAGGCGAAGAAAGCGCGGTGACCAGACGCGGCCGGGAGGCGTGAGCTGAAGAACTGCAGAAGCCGCCTCGCCACCTAGAACTTCAGCCTTACTTTAGGCCAACGCACAGAACCAACTCAGCGACAACAGTGAAAAAATGACAATGTGAAAAGTGGAACCATATGACAACTAGTTAAGTTATAGATGTAAGTAGATCTAAGTTTAATTTAGATTTAGTATTAACACTTGAAGAACCCTATTAAAATCGAGACTTATAATTATTATTTTTTTTTTTTTTTTTTTTTTATAGTAATACCGCACAAGAGTCCCAACTGCTCCCGTCTGGAGCCAGTGAGACTATAGCATCCCCAATTGGGGTATGTTGTGAGGCTGAGGGTATTGGGGAGGGGAGGGAGATGGGGAAGAGGAAGGTGGGGAAGTACCTGGCTATTCAGATCTAGTCACCAAACACGGCTAAAGCCATTTCAAGCAACGTTTCAATTCTGAATGGTGGTCTTACACCAGGGCGATACTGAGAGTATCTTCCACTCTGAACGTGCCGCAAATATACTATATATTATTTTAAATTAATTAATTGTGAAATAACACAAATTAATCAAATAAAATTTATTTGCGCACGCCGGGTTCGAACCCGCGACCTTCGGATCTGTAGTCAAAAGCGTATACCACTAGACCACGCCGGCCGTCATTATTAGATGTTCTTAATTAAATTCATCTCCCTAGTCCCCGCCCAAGCAACCCGAATTGGTGAGAAGGCAGAGTGTACGGCTGAAGAGGTCAAGTATAAAACAGCAATATATTTAACTATGATTCTGAGCTAGATGCCGGAGAAGTTAACGTGATATTGTCACAATTTACAAAATAAATTCGGGTTTTCTACAATTTTTTAGATATTTACGAGGATTTGACACATAAATTCGGTTTTTCTACAAGTTTTCGGGTTTACGAGGGATTTACCCCTCTCATTAATTTATTATTCAGTTATTCAGTATATTTTCATGTAAAACGAGG